>JBCEWC010013773.1:0-14835 GCA_038996855.1 Solanum aculeatissimum
GCAGACCATACTGTAGGATAATTAGAACACTTGAAGATATTTATATTATTATACATTCCAACAAATACATACTCTAAAGCATGGAAGTAAAATTCAGAAAATTAGATGAACTTTCTTAATTAAAAAAGGAGAACACTTAATTATGAGTATTAAAGTCGAATTAGCAAGAGTTTTTCTGATCAAAATTTAACAAAATAAAGCAACATTCTCATTTTTCTCATCAATTTTTGAAACTGAGATTCAGCATATGTACTATTACAAATCAAGAAGATATAAAATTTAAATTATTTAACTCACAAACGTAAATGAGAAAGACCTGAGCAGAATCTTCAACTTTTTTGCAGGAAAAATTAAAGCTACTGATGAAGCCCAATCTAAAAGGTTTTGCACAAATTTTTCCTTTTATTTTTGTGTGGAGAAGAAGGAAAATTTATGGAGAGTATACAACTGAATATGAAGGTGGAAAATACTTGCTTGTTCACAACACATTTATTGTCCTTCTACATGTTGAAGAGCCAATCAAATTTGTCCAGAAAATACCAAAAATGAGAAAGCTTTCATAGTATAGTATCCAATGCTTTTAGTACAATTATGAGATGCTTTGTTCGTCCTTGCTTGTTCATTTATATATATATATATTTTATTTTTATTTTTTTCTCTTCTTCTCTTTTTTTTAATTATTTAAATATATATTAAAATTGATAAATCCTACTACTTATTTTAATTAATATAGGACAAGTGGTATAGAGTATTATCTAAACTATCAATTTAATCTCTAGTTAATTTAATTATCCCTCAACTAAATAGTGAAAATTCTCAAATAATCCAAAAGACCCATTAAAATTTATGAGATAAATCCTTTACAACATACGAAACTCTATATCTCAAAAATGACTTAACGGATCGTTACAATGAGCTGCTTCACCGAAAATGATACTAAAATAGTGGGGTTACAGTGGTTTTGCGATGTGGGTCAGGAGGAGGTCGTTTGGTATCAACTTCAGGTGGATTTTAGTGGTTGATTGGGTGGTTCACTGGTGGTTGAGGGAGGTGGGTTTGGTGGATGGAGCAATGATGGGGTTTGGACTGAAGATGGTGATGAAATTTTCACCGAATTCCGATGGCGGCTGTCGAAAAAATAAGAAAGAAAGAGAAAATATTTTTTAGGTTTGTCTAAAAATAAAATGCCTACTCTTTCTAATTATTGTCAAGATTATATACACTTCAAAATCTAACGGGCCAAAATACAGACCCAAATACATATTTGCGTATAATTTTATATATGTAACACTAATTAAAATTATAAAATCAAACTAATTAAAATTCTAAGAATTTAAAAATATGAGTAATTACCAAAAAATTGATCTAAAATTGTCAAAAATATATTTTAAACTATTTAAACAATAATAACACAAAACATATGAATTTTTAAAATGATGGGCCAAAATTGAGTGTTAACATGAACTTTTTCATCTTGTTAACTCACTTTTAACATGGTATCAGAGCAATTAAAATTGACTTGGTTAGAATTGCAAGTAGAAGAGTTGTTTCATCTTTCATATCGTCTTTTTAATTGTTAAAAATTTGCATATGGTGACGATGAATATCTATCACAATCATCCATTGTTTATAGGTCTTTCAAATACATTAGGATCTGTGTTAATTCCTATTAAGCTCATTGGTTCTAAGAATTACGAGATATAGAGTAGATTCATAAGGATTGCATTTCTAGGCAAAAGAAATATGAATTTTTGATAGGTGTTTACACAAAGGAATTGTACATAGAAGAATGACACGAGCAGTGGGAGACATGCAATGCCATGTTTTATGATGGTTGATGAATACAGTTGTTGAAGAGCTTCTCGAGGGATCATCTATGCTACAAATGCTCATAAAGTATGGGAAGAGTTGAAGGAACAATTTGATAAGTTCAATAAAATAAGGATCTACAAATTACATAAAGAGATTACGACTCTCTCTCAAGGTACTAATTTTGTCTCTACTTATTTTAGCAAATTGAAAAGTTTATGGAATGAGTATGATGTTGTAGTGCCTTAACCAAGTTTTGATTGTCCTAGATCGAAGGATTATGTAGATCATCTGCATCAGTTGAGGTTAATATAGTTTTTGAGCGGGTTAAATGATTCATATGATCAAACTCATAGGCATATCTTATTAAAAGGTGCATCTCCAACCATAAATTAGGCTTATGTTATGATAATTGAAGATGAAATTCAACATTCAGCCTGTCTAACCACTGTTACTAAGAGAATTGATCCAATGATCATGCAAACTAATTGAAATCAAGGTTATAATCAAAGAAATTAGAATTTTAGAGGAAGAAAGTTCTTTTTACTGTGTGATTATTGTCATTTTACTGGATATACTAAGGAGAATTATAACAAATTGATTGGGCATCCTAGTGACCAGAAATATAAGAAGAAGAATAACTATGGTAATACAAGTTTTAGAGGATGCAGGTCATCAAATTATATAATAATAGAGAACATGTAGAACAAGATATCAATACTCAATAATTTTTTTCTTTCAGCAAACAATGTAACAGGGAAACATAATGATCAAGTTCATTGGCTCTTCCAACCATGAAATCAACAATGCATTTGTGGCAAAAAGACATGATTTCACTGAGGATAAATACAACCAGATACACAAGAAACTAATGACAACATAATAGGTATGACTATATGTTTTATGTCTAATATGTTTTCAAAAGAGTGGATAGTGGACTCTGGTACTATACACCACATAACAACAAGTAAAAGTCAATAGACAAAGGGCTATAGCAACATAATAAGAAGGGACAAGATGAATTTACCCGTAGGAGCCACAATTGATATTTCACAAATTGAAGATGTTCCTGTATTTACAAATGAAGTGGTAAAGAATGTGTGGTTTGTACCAGATTTTGAATTTAACCTCTTATCAATGTCTAAGATTATTAGAGAATTATCTTTCTTTGTTTTCTTCTACCATAATTTTTTAGTCTTTTAGGACTTTTATAGTGATAGGGTACATGAGGAAAATCGATAAGGAGGAAGGGGGTTTGTACATCTTTAGAAATGATAGTGGAGTACCTAAAAAAATGTACTAGAGAATAAATCAATACTAGCAGCTACTACATTTATTTAGAACGACAATTTATGCATAAAAGGCTTCAACACCCTTCTAATCAAGTCATAAAGAATAAGAATCTACTGCAAAATAAATAAGATGATAAGTTGTTGAATAATTGTATAGTTTGTCCTCTAGCTAAGCAAACTAAATTGTCTTTTCCAACTAGTGTTTTCGGGGCTAGTTCACCCTTTGTCATTCTTCATATCAACCTATGAAGCTCTTACAAAACTCCTACCTTTGATAAGAAACAATATTTTGACTATGGTAGATGATTGCAGTAAGTTTACCTTGATTCATTTGTTATAGCTCAAGTCTGAAACAATTGTAGCGATTAAGAGTTTTTTGGTAATGATAAACAATTAGTTTGGTACACATGTTATGGTGATTATATCTAACAATGGAGCAAAACTTTTTAGTTCTCAATACACAAATTTATTCAAGCAATTAGAAATAATACATCAAAGTAATTGTGTAAACACACCACAACAAAATAAAATAGTAGAAAGAAAACACATATATATGACTCAATGTGACTAGAGCAATCAGATTTGAATCTAGTATGCCAATCAGGTATTGGGGCAAATGTGTTAATGCAACTATTTACCTGTTGAACAGGTTGCCATCTTCAACTATCAAAGGCAATACTCCTTATGAGATACTCTATTCCAGGACTCCATCATAATTATATTTAAGGATAATTGGTTGTCTATGTTATGCTTCATTTGTACCTAAAGATGACAAATTTATAGAAAGAGCAAAGTCAGTAGTCTTGATAAGGTATTCTGAGACACAAAGGGCTATATATTGATGGATTTGGTTACCAAAATGTTCTTTGTTGGTAAAATGTAGTGCTTAAAGAGTATGTATTTCATTTTGCTACGTCACAGAAGACAGTTTGGAACAATAATTCAGTCTTAAATGATTCTAATTTATTTAAAGAGTGATAATAGCCCTGACACTGCAGAATCAACAACTAACTATCCCATTTATGTATCATCTAGTTCACAAACTTATATAACTACTCTTGAGGATGATCCACCTTCTCCAAAATGTTGAATCTTCTGCTGAACCTCCTCAATTCACACACACCACTAGATCTATTAAGCAACCAATCTTGATAAAGGATTATGTAGCTCATACTAGAAAGCAAACTAGTAAATATCCTATAATCAATCATTTTTCCTATGCCAATACAACTACTGCCTATCACAATTATCTGGATAAACTTTCCAACTTTATAAAGCCTAGAAGTTTTAAGAAAGAAGCTAAGGATGACAACTGGATTCAAGCCATGAAGCAAGAGATTCAAGCCCTTAAAGACAACCATACCTAGGATGTTGTTGATTTGCCACCAAGTAAAAATATTATTGGTTCTAAATGGATATATAAGATTAAGTAAAAAAATCAAATGGTGAGGTGGAAAGATTTAAGGCTAGATTAATGGCCAAAGACTATAGTCAACAGGAGGGACTTGACTATCATAAGACATGCTCTCTAGTCGCCAAGATGGTGACTGAGAGAAGTGTCATTGCTCAGGTTGTCTATAAAGGTTGGTTCTTATACCAAATGGATATTTATAATGTCTTTCTTGTAACGTAATCTATGTGAGGAAGTATATATGAAGATGCCTGAAGGTTTTGGGAAGCAATGGAAAAGAGAGTATGCAGATTGCTAAAATTCTTATATGGCCTCAAACAAGCTTTTACACAATAGAATATTAAACTCACCACTGCCTTATTGAGAGCAGGTTTTACCTAAAGTGTATATGACTACTCATTATTCACATTGAAATGAAAGGAAGGGATGGTTAACTTTTCAGTCTATGTAGATGACCTCCTCATTACTGGGAACAATGAAGATATGATTAGTGAAACCACGCAAGTACTGCACAAACAATTCAGACTAAAGGAATCGGGAGAATTAAAATATTTCTTAGGAATATTTGAAGTGTTGAGATCTAAATCTGGGGTCATCCTAAATCAAAGAAAGTACCTTTATTGATTTTTGATATGGGGCTTAATGGTTCTAAAATAATGGATACCACTTTGTAGTCCAACTTAAAGTTGACTACTTTAGAGTATGATAAGTTCATTCGCCTTACTGGTGATGAACTTCTCAATGATACTCATGGGCAAACTCATGTATGCTATCATTACTAGACCTGACTTCAGTTTTGTGGTGCAAATCCTTAGTCAATTTATGCAATCATGAAAACAATCTCATTGGAAAGTTGCTACCAAGGTAGTCACGTGTCTTAAAGGAACCATAACATAAGGTATTTGGCTTCCAGCTAAGGACATTACTAAGTTAACATGTTGGTATGATTCTAACTGGACAACATGTCTTAATACAATTAATACAAGAAGGTTAGTTATAGATTATGTAATAAAGTTTAAGAATTCTTTGATTTCTTGGAAATCAAAGAAGCAACACATTGTTTCAAGAAGTTTTGTTGGGGCTTAGTACATGAGCATGACTTTTGCTACGACTAAAATTACTTGGCTATTTGATTTGTTCAAAGACTTGGCAATACCCATAAAATTGTCTATTCTTGTTTTGAGTGATAGCAGATCTAGCATGCAAATTGCAACCAATCCCATTTTTCATAAGCATACTAAACACATAGATATAGATTACCATTTCACCCTAAGATTAAATCAAATACACTATATATGTTCCTACTCAACACCAAGTTACCGACTTGCTGACTAAAGGCTTGGGACATGCTCAACATCTACATCTTCTAGGCAAGCTAGGAGTGGTCAACATTTTACCCCTGAGGCGATTGAAATGCTAGTACAAAGTTAGTTAATAAGGAATTAGTTAGTTAATAATAAAGTTAGTTAGCTCACTTTTAACAGTTAAATAATGGTTTATTTTTGTTTCTCCAAAATTCCGGGTCCATGTTTTACGGTTGTGAAAGGTTTAAAACCCGAACGGAATTTTTAAAAACCAAAATCATCAACGTCGTCGGCTGCTGGCAGAAAACACAATGCCAAAGAGAGGACGCACCGGCGGCAAGGGGCCACTTTCCGGCAAGCTTCGCCGGTGCATTCTATCCTGTAAGAACAATGATATTCCTGATGAAGAACTCGTCGATCACCTCCGTAAATCTTTTCCGGCGGACTATTATAACCTACAGCTGCAATAGTTCATCAAGCAGGTTCAAAGTATTCTCCAACTGATTAACCCTCTGAGGAAGAAGCCAAAAACAGAATACGGAGGCCAAACAGACATTTTGTAGCATAGAGTAACTAATATTGGAAGACTTTTCTCAAGTTAAACTTTTTTGTGTATTCTCCCTTAGAAAATGAATATGCTCCCAAAATAGGTGTGGGTTTTCTAATTGCTTTCAATTTACGGTCTTCTCTTTAGGTGTTTATTGTTCTCTTGAGGCATTCTAATTGAGGCACAACTGATGATGATGCAAAGGGAACCACTCTACCTATTGATAAAAGAAATACTACTCTACCTACTGTTAAAAGAAATACTGAAGCAAAATCAGAGGGTGAACCTGGTTATGTCCTAGTAATTGCGGCCACAAATAGACCTGATGCTATTGACCCAACATTGAGGAATCCGGGAAGATTTGACCATGAAATTGCCTTGGGCATTCCAGATGAAAATGCTAAGATGCAGATTGTATCTGTGCTTACTCGTAACCTATGAGTTGAAGGTGCATTTGATGTCAAGAAGACAGCTGCGTCAACCCAAGGACTTGTTGGAGCAGATTTGTCTTCTCTAACTAGCAAAGCAGGTAACTTGGCAATGAAGAGGATAATAGATGTGAGGAAGGTTGAGCGTTCAAGATAATTGGTAGATGGACGATGGTGAAGATGCCGAAGAATGGTGGAGAAAGCCATGGTCACCTGAAGAAAGAGAAAAGCTCAGCATTAGCATGGCTGATTTTGAGGTATGACACAGAGAATCTTGATTTACCTTTATGAGAAATATACTTAGGTTGTGATAAGACCGTAAATTAATGTATATAATTGGCATTTGGCATTTTATATCCTTTTGCTCAAACTACAGAGCTCCTCTCCTACACAGGCCTAAGCAAGTAGAAGTACCGTGGTTTTTCATTTACACGCGCATTCAAAAATCACCTTTTCTACTGTCTCAAACTTGCAGTGGTTGATTTTGAGTTTCATAGTTTAATATGTATAATGAATTGCTTACCTGTGTTTTTAATTCTCGTAATGTTTATAAGCTTCACATGATAATGCTCTTAAAGGATGGTGCATGCTCCTTTTAGACTATGAAATTCAAGATCAACGTTGGAGTCTAAAAGGGAGGGTGCATCATCCTTTAAGTGCCTTATCATATGAAGCTTATACGTGTTAAGAGAACTAAACAATGCGTATGTGGGTATAGTGATCAATAAAAGCTAGAATGGACTGTGGGAGATGGGAGAACAGGGTTCAAATTCCAACAAAGGCACAAAAAAGTTAGTTGATTTCTTCCCATTTTCTAATTTGGTGTACGGAGTTACCCTGGAACTTTTCTTGTGTAAATAGCTGGTAACCAGTGAATTAATCAGGGGCATAGAAGTTGGCTCGAACACTACCATTATCAAAAAGGGGGATTAAGTTTTGCATGTTTAATATATTTTATTTTTTATTGATCTATTATCTGGTAATGTCTTTCTGTGTATGGAATAATCTTCCATGTAAAATTGGAACAAGCTGTTTCATATAGCCTGCTAATAATCATATGATAATATGCAGGAAACAGCTAAATTGGTTTAACCCTCATCTAGAAGAGAAGGTTTCTCCAATATCCCAAATGTTAAGTGGGAAGATGTTGGAGGCCTTCATTCGTTAAAACATGAATTTGATTGTTACATTGTCAGATGTATAAAGAATCCGAAAGTTGCATGGTCAGTGGTGCTGTTAAATGTTTTCATATGCGCCGAGGGTCTATCGGAAACAACCTCTCTACCTCCCAAGGTAGGGGTAAAATCTATATACATTCTATCCTCCCAAGACCCACTTGTGGGATTACACTGCGCATGTTGTTGTTGTTGTTAATTCTCTTAATTATATTGAATATCCAAATATAAATGCCGCACTGGTGTGTCAACTGATTGGCTTGAAAACTTTTGTTTAAGACATCATTATGTGATGTTTTTTCCTTTCACTTTATCTGATGTTGGGTGCTTTTATTTAATTATTTTGTCCATATTTTTTCTTTGGGCATTTATCTCTTTCTTTTCCCAACTTTAAGCTAACTGCTTATTGGATCACAGAGAATCTTTAAGTCATCAATGTTAAAAGTAGAGTTTAGTTGCCATCTTTATTGAACTTTTCTGTGGCATGGGGAATACCAGAGTTGTTCTGTTACATGACTTTTTGGAGTAGTGAAGAGCTTTCCATCATCTTCTCCCACACTCCTGAGCATCTTAATGTGCTGGAAGACTGTTCTTTTTGGTGTGATCAATTGTACTCTTCCTTACGGAGGATTCACTAGCAAATAAATGCTTCCATCTAGGTGTAAAAATCATGCATTTCCTTTAGCAAGCATCCTTGTGTAGGAACCATGTTAGTCTTTTATATATTGTTCCAATTTTATCGAGAAATAATCCAAATTTTTCCTTCAATTGACATCTGTGTCCATCTTTGTGGGAGCTTCTGGCCAAAATTATCTCTCATCTTTTTCTTTCTCAAAAACCAAAAACTCAAAAATGTTTGTTAATTTTTCTTATGAGTACACTTCTAAAAGTTGTTTCATGTTTCAGGGTTTTGGAGTGGACTTGGAAACAGGATTCTTGCTTTATGGTCCCCCAGGATGTGGCAAAACATTAATTGTCAAGGCTGTTGCTAATAAAACTGGAGCAAATTTATACACATTAAGGTTACTGCAAATTTCTAATTTCCTAATGACTTCTTCTTAAAGTTTTGCACCACTGATGCATGACATGTTTTCTCATTTACTGATCTCCATCCAGGGACCTGAGGTTCTGAACAAGTTAGTTGGTGAAAGTGAGTTAACTATTTGGACAATATTTACCCGTGCAAGAACATGTTCTCCATGCATTATATTTTTTGATGAGGCGCTTGTCTCTGTTTCCAACTTAAACACTCTTAGTTCTGTCCCTGTAAGATGCTTTTTACATAGTATTGTGGTGTTCAGTTGCAGAGAATGTTTTATGTTGTTGCTTCAGCACTCTAAATTATTAATGATAGAATAAAGACAAATAGAAACTTTCAGAATTCTAGTACACTTATAAGATGGTTGTTGTCACACGGTCTAATGCGTACAGTGTTCAGACACGAGGACAACAACAACAAACAATATCCAGTGTAATCAACCAACTATATTAAGAATTCACCAAAAATATTACTAGTAGTCTACAATGAGAAAGGCTAATAACTTAAACATTAACTAGGGCAAAACACAAGTTTTCATCCTTTCGGAATGCCCACAACTGCATCACCATACCACTTCTCAAATCATTCCTTTTTACCACACCATTCCAGTGCTTAACCAACACATAACTTGAACTTGCATTTCCATTACTTTTGTTCATAGTCCATTTCCTCAGATTGATTTCGCATATTTGATACGAAGGCTCAATCAACATCACATTTATCTCACACATTTTATTAGCCTCATTGCGCATATCCAAAAGTTGTTCTTCATCAGGCTTTAGAAACTTATTACTCATCTTGTTTTGTGGGATTGAAAACCTTCCCTCTGCTGGTTTAACATCCGTCTCGAATAGTGTTTTTTCAATCACCAATTTAGCTGAGTCAAGTGAACCCCCACTCAACAAAATCTGATTCCTTAGTCCTGTGCTCAATTCCCTGTTGATGATCACAACCGGAGGACGGGCGACTACAGCTCTAGCAGTAATGTTCCTTCTCTTTGGTTTTTCCTTGTACAGGAAACGTTCTTGATTGCTGAAATCTACTTCTCGTGATCTTTTTTTGTTAACATTACTCCAGTAATCGATATTGATCCCTCTGTTTTGCCTATCATCATCTGTCTTTGCTCTGTATTCGAGTAATTTTCGATCACTAACACTGACACCAGCTGGTCTTTCAAATTTAGCAGCGATAGCCGACCAATCGTTTATTTCTACTCCGTGTTCTTCAGAATTATGTTCCACAGCTTTCTTGATCATCGAATCACCACCATTATCAATCAAGAATTGTCCAGTAACTTCTCTTGGATGCGCCTTTGTCACTGATCGTTTCTTCTTTGGGACAACAAAATCAAGACTGGACTTTTTATCAAGAACATGTGGGAACGATGACAAGATGGACCGAATATTCTGAGTGATCTTTTCTTCTTTCTTGATACAGAATTCTTCGTCTTGCTCCGCGATTGTGTTGTTTTCTTCATCATACATGGATTTTAAGTAGGAGGCTTCAGAGACAGCAAGCAAATAGTCTATAGACTTCATGTTGGGGGTGATTTTCATGTCCAGAAAATCGTTTAGAGTCACCATTGTGTAAACCATATAGTAAAGCAGTAGAGAGAAAGAAATATTATATTAGTGTTTGTAAAGAAAGACAATACACGTTTATGAAGAAGGAGACTTTATTTATACAAGAATTAGTAAGAATTTAAAACCTTAATGGATTAGGTTTTGTAAGAAGGCAGAAACCTTTTTGGTTTTGGACAAGTTTAAAACATAAGTACTTCAGTTATTAATGAATTAGGAGACTTCAATAACGTGCTTTTTTAATACAAAAAAGGTTCATTTATTTTAAATTTTATTGTAATATCTTGAGCCAATCTCTATCTATATATAGAATTATAGAATAGAAGCAGCAAAATACTATTATACTTCCTTATATGACACTTTTCACATTTAAAAAATTTTAAACCATTCTTTTTTTTTTTTGGTAATTTTTTTTATAATATATTTTTTAATATGTATTTTGAATTATCAATTATTGTAACTTAATAGTACTTTTCATATAACTTTCAAATAAGTAATTAAATTTAATTTTAAAGAATTCAAGGTTTCATGTCTGAATCTAGGGATGTACATGGATCGAGTTGGTTCGGATTTTTCAAATACCAAATTAAATCATTTGTGTCGGTTTTTAAAATCTATAAACCAAACCAAACTAATAAAACTTGGATTTTTCAATCTCAGATTTTTTGGGTTTTTTATTTTTTTGAATTTTTTGAGTTTTTGGATTTTTTTTGATAAAGTATTCATACAAACGTATAATTAATTTGTGCTTCAAATATTTCTGTAGTCCAACTAAAATAAAACTACCTCAGGTGTTTTTTAAGAAAATAATACAAAATATGATATGAATGATAACACTAAAATCTTTTAACAAAAAATAATAATGAAATAACATAAAATAAATATTACAAGTAAATAAGTCAACGAAAATGATCATAATTTAAAAGTATTAAATCATGTTAAAATAAATTTAGTAAGTACTAATTCTATGACTAAACACTAAAAAAAACTAAAATTAGGTTATGTATTTTAATTATATAAATCAATATAATATTAAAGAATAAATATTCAACATTATTCTCATTCTTGGTTTTGAATTGATTTTTGTTAGCATAAATATAGGTTTGATTCAAATTTTATTAGAGTTATTAATAGGTGAACTTACCTAAATATACCAAACAATAATAACAAAGACATACCCAGTGAAAATCTCACAAATGGGGTCTGGGGAGGGGAATATGGACGCAGACCTTACCACTACCTCATAGATGAGGTTGATAGAAAGACTATTTTTGAAAGACCCTCATCTCAAAAATCACCCCAAAAGCAAAAAATACTAGATATGAAATGACTAGAATGTACAACAAATGAAAATATATAGAGACAATAAAAGTAACAAAATAAATGGCTAATAATAACAACACAATACATAATGACACAATTACTAACCTACTATAACCCAAGGCCCAACATCATCCTACCCCTACAAGTCTTCTAACCTTCCACCCTAATATGCAACCTCTACTCCTTCCTATCTAAGGTCATGTCCTCGGTGATACGAAGTTGCATCATATTCTGTCTAATCACCTCTCCCATTACTTTTTCAGTCTACCTCTACCCCTCCGCGTATCCCCTAAATCATCCTCTCACACCTCCTGACAGGGGTATCAATACTTCTTCTCTGCACATGCTCAAACCACCGTAATCTTGCTTCTCTCATTTTGTCAGCCAAAGAGGCCACTCCTAACTTCCCCCAAATGATCTCATTCCTAATTTTATCCCCCTTGGTGTGTCCATACATCTATCTCAACATTCTCATTTTCGCGATCTGCATCTTCTAAACATGTGAGTTTTTGATTGGCTAACACTCTACCTCATATAACAAAGACGGTCTAACCATCATTCTGTAAAACTTGCCTTTAAGTTTAGGAGGTATTTTCTTATCACACAATACTCCAGAGGCAAGCCTCTATTTCGTCCATGCTGCCCCAATACAATGTGTGACATCCTTGTCGATATTGCGACTACTCTGGATGATGGACCCAAGATACTTAAAGTTCTTTCTCTTGGGAATAGGTTGAGTGAAAAACATCACTTCAATATCTGCTTCATCCCTCGTAACATTGAATTTACACTCTAACTATTCTATTTTTGTGCTGCTCAATTTGAACCCTTTGGATTTCAAAGTATATCTCCAAACCTCCAATCTATCATTAACTCTATCTCGAGTCTTATCAATTAGAACTATATCATCCGCAAATAGCATACACAATGACACCTCCTCCTGGATAGACCGTGTCAGTTCATTCATTACTAAGGCAAAAAGAAAGGCTCAAGATAGATCCTTGATGAAGTCTCATCTCAATAGGGAAATACTCTGAGTCTCCTCTCACTATTCTTCTCTGTCATACATGTCCTTTATCACACCCTAAAATACACCATTGGAACACCTTTCGCCTCTAAACATCTTCATAGAACATTCCTCAAAACTTTGTCATAGGTCTTCTCAAGCTCAATAAACACCATATGAAGGTTCCTCTTTCTCTCCCCATATTTCTCCCCTAATTTCTGAATAAGATGGATTGCTTCAGTAGTCGACCGACCTGGCATAAACCCGAATTGATTATCTGAAATAGATACTCCTTTTCTCACCCTCATCTCCATCACTCCCAGACCTTCATAGTGTGGCTTAACAACTTGATACTCCTGTAATTATTATAGTTTTGAATATCACCTTTGTTCTTGTACAATGGAACCATTGTATTCCTCCTTCATTCATCATTACCTAAATATACCATATTTTAAAAAATATTTATCATTAATAGCTCTATAATTTTAATACATCTATATTACATTTATAATTCATTTTTAATACATAATGCAAATATTTTTTTTACCAAAATAAGCCTACGACATTTTAAGATATTTATAATACATAATATTGCATGCAATGCATAGTGCACATTGTATTACATGCATAATTCATTTTTAATTTACTAAATTCACCCCACGTGTGTTGCACTTGTGTGCACAGTCTTGAGATTCATATAACCGAAAAATAGCATTCATTCTATATTTGATCAAACTACTGAATACAATACAATCAAAGTATACATCAAAGTAGTTGTGTTGAATGTATCCTCCAGTTCTAAATGAAACAATAAACTATTCATTTACAATTGTTTACTTTTATTTACTATTGATACAAATTAATGTGATACAAATATTTTTTTTTGTTGTATTTTATTATGTTTACTTGTATTCAGTATATTATATTCGCAGCGTTTCAAATATATTTATATGTATCCATTAAATTTTGTATTCTTTTTTTAATGTCATAGGTTTTAAATTTTGTATCTCAACATAAATTACATACCTTTTCAAAATTACTATTTGTGTTGAATGTATTCTCCAGTTCAAATTCATATTTGTATTAATTTTACATGACCTTGTATCCTACAAATTCTTTCAAACAAGTGTATCTAAAAAACAAACATTCAATTTATTAAAATGTATTTTTTTTCCTATTCAAATTTATATTTAAAAGCAGTTGAAGAAACATTCAACATGTTATTTGTATTAAAAAATAGAAGAGTATACAAAAGTATCTAGAACACATTATTTTTAATAAACAAAAAATGTATCTCAATCTCTGTGTATTTCATATCATTAATATAGAAATATTCAAAATGATTCGTCATTTGAATTGTGTTCATAATCTATTCCACACATGTAATTAGTTTCTATAAAATTAAATAGTACTTCTTATGTTCACACTTGTATTCGAAATCAAACGAGTATACAATTTTTTTTACCAAAAAAGATACCATAAAAAGATACAACACAAAATGTACTTCCAGCTAATTGTACTTCAACAATTATGTACCACAAATTAATTTGTATTTCAAAAAAATCATTAATATATCCACAAGGTAAAATATATTTTTTTCGATTCAAATTTATATTAAAAAACAATTGAGAAAATAAATTCTGTATCAATGAAGATTTGAACAAAACAAGCATACACAATTCGATTTTAATTCAAAATATCTCTAGAAACTAACTTTCAATTGATAGTTTTACAATATATTGAATTTGAAATAAAACATTCAAATTTTTGAGGTTAAAAACAATTTGAATTCAAAATAAAAATGATTTGATAGAATACTTAATTGATTTTTGCACGAATTCAAATTCTAAATATCAATCTCTTTTTTTCCAGCCACAAATTAATCAATCGAATTGTCATCTACAATGGAGAATTGAAACTT
>JBCEWC010013774.1:0-14833 GCA_038996855.1 Solanum aculeatissimum
AGACTTTCTCTGTTGAGTTTTAAGATTAATTAATTAAGTTTTCTTAATTTTGACTTTAAAAATTAAGTGGCGACTCTGTAATTTTGAGAATTCGATTTTATTCAAATTAATTGAGTAATTAATCGAATTTTCGAGACAAAGTCATTTTTTAAGTTTAACAATAACCACTACTAAAGTTTGTATCTTGATTATTAAAATAATTATAAAAATGATGTATCATTATTTTTTTTATTTAATATAAAAAAATATCAAATTTAGTGACTAAAAAAGAAAATAATGTCTGACTATCAAGAAACTAACCATTTGATAATGTATTCATTGAAAGATCAAAAGTTATTAATTTTTCCTTTCTATGTAGGATATTTTCTTAATATCAAATATGATAAACTATTTAATAGAATAAATTTGAAGAAAAAAAAAATTAATATTCAGATTCTAAGGGATATTAAAATACAAATTAAAGAAAAATGAGGAGTTTCAAAATTAAAGAACAAAATGTCAATAAAAAAAGACTATGTCAAGGAATATAAAAGGAAAATAAATAAATAAATAAAGGGAAAAACAACCTGAAAAAGAAAAATAAGTATATTGGATATTTTGTGGGGGTAAGATTCAGAGTTTTCTTTTACGACATGATATTTAGAGTTCAATGCCAATTTTTTTTTAAAATTAACTTTAGTATTGTATATAGAAATAAAGTTACTTTCGTAATTTTTTTATTGTTGTGGAATTAGAAATTATCTTTTTAATGAATACTTTCAATATTAACATCAAAATAAATAGAACTATTTCTATGTATCGAAGACAACAATAAAATAAATCACAATTCATCAACAAAGCTAACCACAGACAAATTATACTTGAGTTGACCAAGAATTTGTATATATTATCATATGCAAAGCTTGTGGTACAAATATTACAAATAGAAGATAACAATTCTGAAAAACAGATACTGCTTGCGAAAGTATATGAAGATTGATGATATTTTTTTTAAAAATATTAATATTTTATATACTCCTCGAACATGAAATATACTAATTCATAATCTAGCACACTACTCTATTTTCTCTATGCATAGAAATTCTTGAAATTCAGTCTTCCCCAAATTTGATTGAAAATGACGCATTTATATCATATGGACATTTGAAATAAATTATAAAATAATATATTGAAGTTGTTTAAAAAAATATGTGAAATTATGTTGGGCCCGTACCACGAGCCTTAAATTATCTAGTATACACTTACCATTATGCCAAAAACTATAGCTGATAGCAAAGGTGCAACTTTATTTTTTAACCAAGTCCACCACGCAAGCGCTATGTTCGATCATGACTCCGACCCGGGCTACCCCAACCCCCTCATGGGCTTTGCCATAGGCAGGATGTTGGCATTACCCAACAATATATATACTCCCTCCGTCCCATTTTAGTTGTTATAATTTTCATTTTTAGAGTCAAATTATATGAACTTTGACGAACATTTTAAGTTGTATTTTTTCATCATATTGATATGAAAAAGAGTTGCAACCAATAATGCTTTTTAATATAGTTTTTGAAAATCTAAATTTTTATTTTAAAATAATAAATTAATATAATCTAATTTAGCTTTGATAATTAGTCAAATTGACTTTCTAAAAGCATATTATGACTACTAAAATGGAAAGGAGAGAATACAAATTTACTTGCCTTCTGTATTTTATAGCAAGTAGTTTAAAATATACAAATTTACTAACCTTATTTGAAATAATACCAGAAGTTCATTTGTATTTTTTGGTAAGTAATTTAAAAATTACAGATTTACTATACCTTATATGAATTAATCCCATAATTTCATATCTTCCTTCGGCCCCTATATAAGAGTCCTAAATGACATCGACAATTCATACTTCCATATCCTATAAAAGTTCAATAGTGAATAAAAAATGAAGAGTTTCATTATGCCTTTTCTTTTCTCTATGGCAATATTTTTCACTTTGTTTGACCATTCACTAGGTATGACATTTTTTTTCCAATGCATATGGAGTTATTTTATTTATAATTATGTGTTCGAATATTTATTTTCACCATTCATCTTTTTCATTAATTTGTTTAATGTATAACTTTCTCATTATTTTGTATCAGGTGATCTTACATTTTGTCCAGGAACTTTCACGATTAATAACGTATGTGCTAATATAGATTGTGGAGTACTTGCTCTATCTAAATGGCCAGCAAGTTCGATGCCTCATGATTGTACTAGTGGTGCTGCAGGAAGTAATCAAAGCCTTTGTACCTGCAAAATTGTTTGTAATCAAGCAAAATAATGCAATAAAAATTGTTATTATTGATGTTTATGAATAATCATACATGTCCATCAAATAATTGATAATATAAAACCTCTCTTCATGTATTTAATTAGTTATCGGTGTCCGCGTTAGCACGGGGGTTCAATATCTATTTTTTTGTTCTAATTTAAGCGATATAGATAGAATTTAGAGAGTTAATTAAAATTACGGATATATCCTCAAACTGCTGAAGCAGGCATGTCACGATCTGCTGCCTGCTTGAGCAACTTTAAGTATCATAATTAGTAATATTTTTTAACACTAAAAATAAGATAAGCAAATTACAACGGAAGAGCCATAAAAAAAATTATGGATGCACCCTAAAGCTGAACGGAAGAACCATAAAAAATTACGGATGCACCCTCAAGCTGCTCAATAAAAAATTATGGATGTACTGTAAAGATGCTCAAGCAGTCATGTTGACCTGCTGCCTGCTTGAGCAGCTTTAATTATCATGATTAGTAGCAATTTTTAACGCCAAATTGATTTTTTTTAATTTTAAAAATATTTTAAGCTATCAATTATCACAATTTATATGGTATTTTTTATGCTCTCATGCAACATGTTTTTTTAGAAATATTTTAAATCATTAATTATCATGATTAGTAGCATTTTTTCACACTAAAAATAAGACAAAGAAATTAAAACGTAAGTTGTCAGTTATCACGGTTTATAGTATTTTTATGCTCTCATGTAACATGTTTTTTTAGAATTATTTCAAGTCATTAATTATCATGATTAGTAACATTTTTTAACACAAAAAAATTAAAACGGAAGAGCCATAAGAAATTACGAATATACTCTCAAGCTGCTCAAACAGACATATCAACCTACCTGCTTGAGCAGCTTCAACTACCTCTTATAAATAAGTAATAAAATAATATATAACTGTATTCAAAAGTTCAATGATAATTTTCGTGAAAGTATATAAATATGCATTGTATAAAGATAAAAAAAATAAATGAAGACGCAAAAAATTATAAATCAGAAAAAGAGGAACATGATTTGCTTTAAATAATCTTATTTAAACCTTTAACAAGACCATTTATCAACAAAGACTTTGTAAAAGATCAATCAATAATTAACACTCATTTACTAATTGATTATATAAATCATTATCCAGGGAAGAGTTGTATCTAGACAATAATATAGAACTTTCTTGCAAGAAACAAATAAATACGATTAAATTCTCAATTTTAATTATAAATTCATTTTATTCTTTATATCACTAATTAAAAAAAAAATTAGCAACAATTCTTTTTTGACTTATGAGCAAACCCCATCTCAAATTTTATTTTATAGATTTAATTAGCTTTAACGTTTATCAGCCACACGATATTTATCGATAAAAGTTGGAGCTAATACAAGTTCAAAGTAAGGCTTTGTAACATAAAACTTTATTATTGAGGTATCAAATACTGAGTGATCAAAAAAACTTCTATTATTGTTTGACAAAATCATATTATATTTCTTTTTCAAGTTTCCATTAAGAAGCACCTCCTATTGGTTTTTCGTTTTCTTTGGCATTGTTACAGAGTGATTATGAATTTTAAGATTTAACATTTACTTTTGTTATTCAAGGTCATTATATAAGTTATGTTTATCATTTGAGACATGCATGAGGGTTTTGGGTTGGGATCCAAGGGTTTCAATTGAGTTGTGAACAAAGAATATCATTTTTGACTTGCACTTCGGCGATCACAAATTTCCTTATTACGATCGCGAAGGCAAAAGTGTTAGGTTTATAAATTGTGAAAGTGGAATTTTTAATAATTAATTTCTTGACTTTTGGGGGAATTTGAAGGTCAACCTTTGGACAATTTTGTGATGATTCTCTAGTTCATTTCTAGGTAAATGCACTCTTTTCATCGTTTAGAGCATTTCTGTGTTGATTCTAAGTCATTTATATAATGACCCTGAAGGTCATTTTTAGAAATTTCAGTCAAATTACTATTTTACTCCTTCTGGAAGTTGCTTAAGGTCATTTTTGGTTGAGTTGAAAAGTCGAATTTGAAAATCTTGGTTAAAGTTGGAGGTTTGCAAAAGGAAGAGTTTTTAAAGGCTTAAGTTTTGAAAATTTTATGTTTCAGAGCCATTTTGAGTTTCGAGTATTGGAATTCGATTCTATCGATTCCATTAGCTTTGAAATGTCAAAACTGATTTATGAGAAATTGCAGAACTGAATTCGGAGTTACAATGAAGTTTTTGGACCCAAAGTTGTGTTTTTAGTTATTTTTGGAGCCAAGGCTTGACTTTGATCAACATTCGGGGTTCAAAAGTTTGGATTGAAATTCTGACAATTCCAGTGATTCCGGATGGTCAAACTAACACTAGAAATGGTCTTATAATAATTTTTGGGGTTTCTGAGGGCAATTTTGGTATTTCAAGTTTCAAACTAGTTTATGGGAGTTGCATTGGTAATTGTATCGTAGAGACCTCAAAATCAAATTCTGATTATTTCACTGAGTCTGAATCGTCGTTTCTGGTATGGATACATGTCTGGATTGTGAAATTTGGACTCCAAATGAATCTCAAAGGTCCGTATCGAATTTTGCTTTTGATGAGTTGTGTTAGTGCATAATTTTCTGGTGCAGGTAGATTTTGCTCTCTGTGTTCGCGAAAGCTTCTCTGCATTCGCAAAAGCTTCTCCACGTTCGGGAATGCAATATCTAGAATGAGATTTCCCTATTACGATCGCGAAGGCAAAGTGTTACATTTATAACTTGCGAAAGTGGAATTTTTAATAATTAATTTCTTGACTTTTGGGGGAATTTGAAGGTCAACCTTTGAATAATTTTATGATGATTCTCTAGGTCATTTCTAGATAAATACATTTTTTTCACCGTTTAGAGCATTTTGTGTTGATTCTAAGTCATTTATATAATGACCCTGAATGTCATTTTTGGAAATTTTAGTCAAATTACTGTTTTGCCCCTTTCGGAAGTTGCTTAAAGTCAATTTTGGTTGAGTTGAAAAGTCAAATTTTGAAAATCTTGGTAAAATTTGAAATTTTGCAAAAGGAAGAGTTTTTAAAGGTTTAAGTTTAAAAATTTTGAATTTTTGCAGCCATTTTGAGTTTCGAGTGTCGAAATTTGATTTTATCGATTCCATTAGCTCCAAAATGTCGAAACTGATCTATGAGAAGTTGCAGAATTGAATTTGGAGTTACAATGAAGTTTTTGGACCTAAAGTTGTGTTTTTAGTTGTTTTTGGAGTCAAGGTTTGACTTTGGTCAACATTTGGGGTTAGGAGGCTCAGATTGAAATCCTGACAATTCCAGTGGTTTCGAATGGTCAAACTAACGCTAGAAATGGTCTTGTAATAATTTTTGAAATTTTCGAGGACAGTTTTGGTATTTCAAGTTTCAAACTAGTTTATGGGAGTTGCATTGGTAATTGTGTTGTAGAGACCTCGGAATCAAATTTTGATTATTTCGCAGCGTCTGGACCGTCGTTTTTGGTATGGATACATGTCTGGTTTGTAAAATTTGGACTCCAAATAAATCCCGAGGGTCTGTATCGAGTTTTGATTTTGACTGAGTTATGCTGGTGCATAATTTTCTGGTGCAGGTAGATTTTGCTCTCTGCGTTTGCAAAAGCTTCTCTGCATTCGCGAAAGCTTCTCCACGTTCGTGGAGTGCTGAGTCAGCTAAGCATCTGCGTTCTCCGATATTCACCCACGTTCGCAGAGTGTTAATTATCCCTGTACAGTGTTCAGTTTTAAAGGACGTAATTAGACTCATTTTCATCACTTTTAATATTCTAAGCTTCGTTTGAGAGAGAGATTTCAAAATTTATCATGGAAAATTGATTGGGTTACTATTATCTAACCCATTTAATTGATTTACATTGATTAATTTGTGATTTTGACTTATAATTTTGGGATTTTAATGGTGAAATTTGGGGATTTTCCGGACTTTGATTCCTAAACTTTAATTGATGATTCCTCCCTCATCTTAGCTCAGTTTTCAAATTGATTTTCACCATTGGGGTCCTTATTACGAGGAAAACATTTTTATGTAAAAATTTTCAGATTCTGATTACTTTTTTTGGCATGAGATTTTTGACTATTTTGCCCTTTTCACCCGAATTGATCGATTTTTGTGTCATTAGATTCCTTATGTGATTGTTATGCTATATTTTGATAGATTGTGATGTCTCAAGTGCAAATTTGAGGGGGAAAACTTTGATTATTGCTTGATTTGGGCTACTAGTTGAGGCAAGTAAAATTCTAAACTTTGTTAAGCTTATTGAACATTATATCGCTTGTGTTTGTGGCTTGAATAGATGAAACACTTGTGGATGGTTGAGTTATAATGAATGAATTGTGAGAATTCGATAAATGATGAATTTGCATCGATGACTTGGAATTGAAATATTGAGATTAATACTTGTTGATTTGAGCTACGATGTTGGTAATTACTTATGATATAAGGGCATTATATATATGAATTGTGCTATGTGGCTTGTGAATGAGATTGGAAATAATGAGATGGAGTTTCAGTTGTAGTTTAGAGACTTGATCATAGGGCTTGAGACAGACTCATTATTATGTCTTACTTCGATATCATATTATGATTTGATTATGAGCCTATATAACTAATGTACGTTTGACTTGGAGTCGAGCCATACGAGTTGTGGTATGTTACATTGATTATCTATATATTGGGGTTGGGCCTGACATACCGAGGCAGGTACATGGACAGATATGTCCTCCATTTGTTCCAGATTGATTATATCAGCGGATATGTATCATATGACAGATATGCATCATGGTTACTTCATATTGCATTACATCATATCATTTTATTTCATACCATTTTCATTACATTTCATATCATTTCCATTTTCTGCGATTGATTCAGTTACTGTGAATGAGTTATATGAGGATTATACTTGTTGGTTAGTTGGAGCTATTTAAAAATATATGTTATATGACCAAGTTGTATGATTGATATATATATATATATTGTGATATTATTGAGCTTCATTTTGAGGCACCTGTTGAGAGGTATTATTACATAAATGAGTATGTATATTTATATATTGTTGTTGGGACTTTTCTGAGTGCAGGAATGTAGTTGGGCGGTATTTGACTGGTGTGGAAGGAGTATTTTGTTTTGTGTGCTTCACTTGATATTTAGATTCTCTTAGTGAGTGTTTGTTGTTTTGGTACTCACCATTGCTTCTACACATGTGTGTAGGTTATGAGTCTGATTCCACTTAAATCAGCTTTATCTGTTTGGACCGAGTTTCTAGGATTTTGAGAGGTAGCGACTTGTCTACTTGGCAGACTCTCAAAGTTCTTCTTTTATTCCTTATATTCTATTTGAGGACTGAGATTCAGACTTGTATTTATTTTCTTTGTGTTCAGTTTTAGAGGCTTGTGTATGTGACGACAAATCTTGGGATAGTTTGCTTAGACATGTTATCTTAGTGCTTGTCCTTATTTAGATTTCATCTCTTCCGTTTTATACTATTGTTAAATTAAGCAAGTTTGGGCTTACTTGTCTTGGTGGGTTAAACAAGTGTCATCACAACAATTTTTGGGTCATGACAAATTTGATATCAGAGCCCAGGTTCATAGGTCTCACATTTGTACAAACCCAGTCAAGTAGAATCTTAAGGATCGGTGTGAAGATGTTTGTTACTTATTCTTGAGAGGCTACAAAAACTGTTAGGAAATTTTCTTTTTGTTCTTTCAATTCCTGTTGTGCACAGTTTTAGTGAGATTATTGAGTGTTGTGTGTTCCTTAGACAGATGGCGAGGACTAGATCTTTATTAGTGGGTGGAGCTGAGGATCTAACCGGTGAGATAAGACTCAAAATTTTTGGACATTTAGGACTTAGAATTATCGCTTTGTACTTCAAAACGAGTGAGATATGGAGGTTTAAACCTGGAAAGATATAACTGAAAACAATTCTAGTCTTTTAATAAAGACCAGAGCAAACTACTCTATGCGATCGCGGAGCTCTAGGCCCACGATAGCGAATCACAAAGCAAATGACCTTCGTGAACGTAGAAGAGTCTTCACGATCACGGAGAGTAAATGAGTCAAACCTTTACGAACACGCAAGACACTCCATGGATATAGAGGCCTGAACGGGACACCTTCACGAATGTGGACAAAAGACCCATGATTGCAAAGGTCAAATTGGGCCTCCATCATCAACTGTTGCACCAGTTGGTCACTACAACATCATGATTTCTGATGGGGTGTTCATAATTCTTTTTGAAACCCTGTGCAGAAAAAAGAATTATGTTGTCCTACTAAATTTGATATTTTGAACTTTATGACACAATTAAAATTTCTATATGAGATTGTTTCGATAAAAAGTGGATCTCACTTCTAAGGGCCTTTTTAGCCAAATCTACCAGGGGCTCAAATATGAGTCCAAAGCCTTGAAAACTGAATGAAAGGTTGTTTTAGATCAAACTCGATGTTTCAGAGCTAACCGTACTATCAAAATTTTCATTCAGACTTGTTTTCTAAGAAAATTGATCAAAGTCAAACTTTGACAAATTTTGAAAGGTTAAAACACTAAATGGCTTAAATTCATACCGAAATCCTCGAAACTCAAGTAAATCATGCACCTAGCCTAAAATGTCCATTTCAAAGCCAATGGAACCATTAAAATTTCATTCTGAGACCATTTACTGATATTATTTACCAAAGTTAATTTTTAAGTTATAAAGACCTCAAAGTATGAAAAATTGTAAAAAAATTCAAAAGAATGACCAAGCGATTGAACTATCAGCGCCAACAAGTCATAAATGGTTGGGATCTGTATGGAAAAATTCTAATTGACGAAGAAGACGATAACATAAAAATAACCTAAAGAAGCATTACAAATACTGTATAAAAGTATATACACATTGAAAGAGAAATAAAATTAAAAGAGTTTTGGCTTCATGAATTTGGCCAAATAAAATTACAGAAAAAAAGAATTTGGCCCAACAGAGGCCCAACCCGATAAAAAAAAAAAGAAGCAAAGATTAAGAAAGTACTTGAACCCTTCTACTCCACTCACATTTATTCTGATGACGGTGACTTGAAGGGTCGAGAGATGAGGCGCCTTCTTCTTCAAGATGAAGGCTTTTGCAGTCTAATGAGGTTTAGATGAATCTTTGATCTTTACTTTGACGCTGCCATATAGAGACATATATGAGAATTTGAGTCGATTTCATACGAGACATCTGATAAGATTTTATATGTCATGAGATCAGTTCCCTTAAAGACTTCTTCAGTTCAGAGATTACGAGATCCCTATGTACTATAACTATAAAGGTATAAGCTACTCTTCACATCTTTTAGTCTTTACACGAGTTCGTAATATAGATAGTTAGAACTTTCTTTTTCTTACAAAATTGGCAATTTTATATTATACTATTGTAACTATCTGTTCCTTTTTTGTTTAATCAAATTATGTTTTTGAGATAGGTCTAAGTTCATACCATAGCTCATCATTAATCATTTTTTCTTGTTCTTATAATAACAATATAATGAATTACACAAAAAAAAAAACTCTCCATCAATTTTGATCAGTTAACTTCGTTTTGCTTTCTTTCTCTCTTTTACTTAAATCTTTTAAATATTTATTTCTCTATTCATATATCATGTTGAGTTTATTAACGGTTGAACAATTACTTACATTTAAAAATAAGTTTATGGGAAATCATACAAAGTAAACATCACCTTTATTTATAAAATTTGAGTCTTCCTTTGAAAAATTACATTAAAATTCAAGTTTAGTTCTTTACGTTTTCAGGTATTCGGTATTTGAAATTCAATTGCAAGATAATACAGATTCAAGTTGAATAAGTCCACTAATGAGGATAAAATGTTTCTATCACGAAATTCTTCATTCTCACGACTCGCACTTGAGACCTTTGATTAATGAAACAGATTTCAATGATTGTTTCACACCCATTGTTGGTAAGTTTTTGTCTTAATTCATTTATGTTTCATCAATTTAGTACAAATATTTTTAATTTTTCTAAAATATTTGTTTTTTTTAGTTTTTCTGTGATATTACTTTATCATTTGCAAGTTAATTGAAAATCAATAAAGTCGATGTACATATTTTTACAACTTATGCAAAAAAAAATTATTTATATCTTTTGCTAAAATATATATTTACTTATGACTAGAATTTGAAACCTCTTAGAAAGGCATATGTTAATATTGGGCCAATTCTATTTTAATTATAGAAGAAATTGGACTAATAAAGATCAGAAGCACATTTCCATTAATTCAAAGTTATATATACTGATACAAATATTGCAAGAATCCAAATTAATATTTTAAATAGAAAAAAGGGTAAAAAATGTCCTTAAACTACATGAAAGAACAAAAATGCTTTTCATTTATAGTTTGGTCCAAAAATCCCTTGCAGTCAATACTTTAATCGAAAAAATGTTCTTGCCTTGATACTTTGGTTTTAAAATATCTTTATTGTTACGAAATGGATCAAAAATGTATTTTTTTTAATATATATATATATATATATATATATATATATATATTTCTTTTTAAACATATTGTGTTCCTAATAAAAATATTATTTTTAAAGAATTTTTTTCTTGTTTTGTTTTTTTAAAACCACATTAACTAATAAAAATGTAAGAATTTTTTTTCTTAATTTCATTTTATCAATTAAAATAGAACATCATACCCCTGTAACAAATAATATATGTCATAAATATAAGATCATAGTAAACTCAACATTATAATGCTCTTTTGAAGCAAAAAAAATTATAATGCTCTATTAAAAACTTATAACCAAACTCTACTCTTATCGAATGAAATTTCACTATCAATTTCTTTCAAAAACTATTATTGGATAATCATAATTTTGATTCTTTGATAAATATTGATTCTGATCCTTGTCATATTCCACTAAAAATTATAACCTTAGGTATGGTCTCCTTGTATAGAAAATATGTTATATTTAAATTACTAGTAATAGTAGTAGTAGTATAGTTATGTTGCCTCAAATAAAGAATAACAATATGAGCATCAACATAGCACATAGATAATTAAACTATTTAATTAATAATTCATTAAATTTTAAAGATCAGAAACTAGTTGAAGGATTAAAAAAGTACATTTAAATTAATTGAAAATTATATATATTGATACAGATATTGCAAGGATATTGAAAATTAGGTTGCTTTTGAAGTTTAGTTTTTTTTTCTTTTCAAAATATGACATTGTTTATTGTCATTTTATAATCTAAGTACTTATCCCATTTAAAACATTTTGGTGACTTTTCTTTCGTATAATTCCAAATTTAACCGATAAAACTTGTCGATTTAGGGTCCACACAAGAAAAAAGTTTTCTCTCTCTCTTCTTACTTTTTTTAATATAATATAAATATTTGGCGTTTTGTATGTAGGTAATGATTCAGGGGTTCACATAAAAAAAAGTAATTTTTTCCATTTCTTTTTCATTTTTAATGATATATTATAAATACGTGGTTTGTAGGTAGGTAATGGTTCAGGGTCCACATAAGAAAGAGATAGTTTTTTCTTTCTTCTTTTTCATTATTTTGTGATACAATACAAATACTTGACGTTTTGTATGTACGTAATGGTTCAGGGTCCACATAGGAAAGAAGTAATTTTTTCTCTCTTTTTTTGTGATTTAATAAAAAGACTTGCCGTTTTGTGTATAGGTAATGGTTCAGGACCCACATAAAAAAGAAAAAAATAATTCTCTCTTCTTCTTTTGTTTTTGTGATATAATATAAACACTTGGCGTTTTGCATGTAGGTAATGGTTGAGGGACCACATAAAAAATAAGTGATTGTTTCTCTCTTCTTTTTCATGCTTTTTTTTCTTTTTGATATAATATAAATACTTGATGTTTTGCATGTAGGTAATAGTTAAAAGTTGAATAAATACAAAAGAACATTAATGGAGTGTATTAATGTTAGAAATTTTTACACAAATACTCAATCAAATTCACTGATATACACATATATCTTAATAATACATCAAATAAAAATAAATTATGATAGTGTTAGATATAAGCTAAAATCCTAACAGTTACATATATGTCAAACATTGATACTATGAACGTACTAAAATTATGTCAATGTAAACAAATATCTTCAGTCATGAAGCTTTTATTTGAACTTTTAAATAAATATTGATAATTATATTTCCAATAGGGAATCACTAATCCTATTATTACTAGTCATTAACTCCTGATTAAAACAAAATTGATTTAAAAATTAGTGGTTGTTTGAAGTTAGATTACATAAATCTATTTTCTTTTGTGGAAGAATCTATTGCATACATCCATAGTGAAGGATCAACTCTGAACATAGGAAGTCAGTAACTCATACTTTCCCCTCCTAGTTTATGAGCATTATTTAATTAAGCATCTAATTTAAAGAAGAAAGAAATAATTTTGAATTGAAAAATATTTCTGATGGAGTTCATTAAATATTAGCTTGTCATGATCATTTTTCATAAACTCCTTACCAAAAATTTCTTAACGATGAGCCAATTTGAGTAGGAAAGTCCATTGAAAATTGACATTTTCTTTAAAGTAGTGGCGGTCTACAATAATCCATAGTTATAAAATTTATATCAAAAAATAAAAATTAAATTATTTTCAAATATAAATAAGTGACAACAATTAAAAAAATGTGTCACATAAATTCAAATGAACTAAATACTAGTAAAATATACATTACTATATTCTTAGAGTAAATAACACTTGATTTTTTAAGCTATAAATAACCTCATGTTGATGCACAAATTTCACAGTCACACTCCCAACTTCACAAAAAACTATTTCCTTCTGTTTTAGAAAAATATCTAAAGTTTCTATTTCAGCTTTATTAAAGAGTCTTTCTTCTTCTCTTTCTGGCAGTAGATTTTTTGTTTGTCAAAGATTAAACATTCAGAAATACATTTTTCTTTGTTTGCACTTTTATCTTACATTTCTTCAATTGTATCATCTCCAAAAATGGATTATAGGAATGGTCAACATTTCAGGTATGATTCATCATCTTTCCCATTTCAGAAACAATTTGCAGGGCAAGGGGAAAAAGCACGACGACGTGACCTAAGAAAATACAACTATTTGCCAATCCCTTGCCCTAGTTACAAATTCGCATCTTGTCTAGAGGGAGACCATTGTGAATTGTCTCATGAAATTTTTGAGTATTGGTTACACCCTGCCAAGTATAGGACCATTCAGTGCCAAGCTGGCACGGCATGTGACAGACCAGTCTGTTTCTTCGCACATACACTGAATGAGCAAATACAATTGGTGCTATGTGTATCAGTACCCTTTAGACATCCAACCATATCCAGACATTTTAATTGAACATGAACCGAATGGTAATTGGATGTTTATTTCTTGTAACCCTCAACTATCACCACCATGATCACTGTTATGGTACTACTTCTTTCGAACAAGGAACTTTTTCAAATTCTCAACAAATTTCTCAGAAAACTACATCAACTTATGAATTGTTTGTCCCTACTCCTCTTTCATCTTCTCAATATCATTTCAAATTCGATCAGAAGGTTCAAAATGAAAGTGAGTTTTCACTTTTTTCATCTAACCATGCAAAGTTGATTGAGGAGATGAAGAATCTTGAACTTGGAAACATTTCTCATGCTAAGGTTCATAAAATGTATGATGACAAGGAAAAATGATCTACCACCAATTGAGTTTCGGACCTGTTGGTGAATGAATTTGTGGATAGAAGTTTGTAAATATTTTATACATAAGATGTAATAGTAATTCATAATGTATGTATAAATAGATCAAAAATTTAAGATCATTTTAAGAGCATAGTCATGTTAACAACTTCTAACTCTTTTTTTGTGATTTATCATTTATGTCTTTATATGCATTTGATATTGATCTTGGTGTTTCAAGTGTGGTTAATTGGTCATTTCTGTCTTTAGTTTATATATTTCATAGAAAATATACTAGCATATATGGATCATCCAAAATGTCCTTCCCTTTTTATGATCATATGGTATCCAGATCTATTAGTTTGGTCAATTTGAATTCGCACTACAGGCTTAAAAATAAAATTATCTTTTAGTGCTTTTCATTTTCAAGTCTCAAATCAAATAATTAAGGGATATCCAACCCATCACACTCCTTACTGATGGTCATTTAAAAATAATAAATTATTTTATAAATATTCAAGATTTATTATATATTATATAAGAAAAAGTAATTATTAATCTATATATTTATTATATTATTTTAATAAAGGTTTCCATGGAACAATATTAAATTGATCACACCTTATATACGTGTCTACACCTATGATTTAACCCTTTGAATTTTCACAAATTTTAATCTTTTGTTCTTTTTTCTTCACTTTTTCATCTTAAAAATGAATCATATGAAATTTTCATAAACTATAAAAGTAAACTGTTACATAAATATTAATAGTGTTGAAAATTTACTATTAAGATAGTTTAACTGGTCATAACTAACTATATTCCAAGTTATTAAATCAACTTCC
>JBCEWC010013775.1:0-14833 GCA_038996855.1 Solanum aculeatissimum
GCATGTTGAATATGGAAACCACTTATAATATGTGTAGTCGATGCATAGATACAGGTTGGTTCTCCCGAGCCTTATCGACAACGGGTGCCAGTC
This sequence comes from Solanum aculeatissimum, assembly GCA_038996855.1. Lineage (NCBI taxonomy): Eukaryota > Viridiplantae > Streptophyta > Magnoliopsida > Solanales > Solanaceae > Solanum > Solanum aculeatissimum. Next base: position 94 of record JBCEWC010013775.1, read on the forward strand.
CGCCTTAACGGGATTTTGGGCGTAACAGCAAGTATTCACTTATGTTTGATGGTCATAAGTACATCCTTCATCCTTTGTCACCCTCCTATGTTAATAAAGTTTATCAAAATATAAGTGAGTTGAGGGATAAAAAGAAGAGCGAAGAGAAACACATGGAAGGATGAAAAGGTGGAAGAAAAGAGAAGGGCAAGAGGGAAGACAAATGTGATGTTGGCTAGGTACAAAGGTGAGGGAGGAAGTTGAAGACAAAAGATGTCTCTCCTTATCAAACATAGATCATGTGACTAACCAATATCTTTTCACTCTTCCCCATTGAATTTCTAATTTTTTGCAGGAACATGATGATATCTTCCCGAAGGAGATTCCTAGTAGATTACCTCTACTTTGAAGTATTGAGAATTAAGTTGACTTTGTGCCAGAATCTTAATTGCCCAACAAACTGGCTTATCAAAGAAACAGAAGACACTAAAGCTCTTCAAAGGTAAGTTGAGGAACTCCTCAACAAAGGTTATGCGAGAGAAAGTATGAGTTTGTGTGCCACTCTGGTTATTTTGGTCCCAAAAAAGAATAGAACATGGCGCATATGTGTGGATTGTTGAGCCATCAAAAAAATCACAATAAAGTATCATCATCCTATCCCTAGGTTAGATGATCTTGACGATCTCAATTGTTTTTGTGTGTTTTAAAAGATTGATCTTAGGAGTGGTTATCATCAAACCAGGTGCACCTCGATGATGAATAAGAAACCGTATTCAAGACTAAGTTTGGTCTATATTAATGCTTGGTGATGCCTTGTGGTCTCACTAATGCTCCTAGTACTTTATGTGACTCATTAACCATGTGATGAAGCCCTTCATAGGAAAGTTTATTGTTGTTTACTTTGATGATATCTTGGTCTACAGCAAAGCCATGAATGAGCATGTAGAGCATTTGAGATGTTTTTTTGATGTGCTTAGAAAGTATTTATGCTAATCTTGAAAAGTGTCCATTTTATATTGATGAAGTTGTCTTCTTGGGTTTTTTTGTGAGTGCAAAGGGTGTTGAGGTTGATGAATCTAAGATAGACACTATTAAGAATTGGCCAACTCCAAAATCCAGGAGTGATGTCTGAAGCTTTCATAGATTGACTATTTCTTATAGGCAGTTTGCCAAAAGGTTTAGTACCATCGCCACTCCCTTAACCTAGGTAATTCGAAAGGATAAACATTTCAAGTGGGGTGAGGAGAAAGCAAAGGCCTTTAAGACTTAAAATCCATGCTTAGTTCTTCTCCATTGTTGCAACTGTCTAATTTTGAGAAAATATTTGAAATGTGATGCTAGTAAAGTAGGCATTGGATCTGTCTTAATGCAAGACCAAAAACTCATTTCTTATTTTAGTGAAATGCTAAAATTTTTCACTTTGAATTATTCCACTTATGATCTTGAATTTTATTCTTTGATTAGGGTATTGGGAAATTGGCAACATTACTTGTGCCCCAAAGAGTTTGTTATTAGGATCGATCATTAGTCCCTAAAGCATATTAGGGGTCAAGGTAAGTTGAGCATGAGGCATGCCAATTAGATTAAATTCCTTGTAACTTTTTCTTATGTAATTCAATACATAAAAGGAAAGGAAAATGTGGTGGTTGATGCCTTGTCAAGAAAACATATGTTGATAAGTACTTTGTCTTCTAAATTGCTTGGTTTGATTGCTTGAAGGCATTGTATCCATAGGACCCCATATTTACTTTAATCTACCAATATTGTGAGGGATGGGAAAGGGGAAGATGTCTTAGGGATATATCTTCTACTACCTATTCTATGTTTGATGGTTCCTTGTTCAACGGCAAGAGACTATGTGTGCCCATTAGCTCTAGGAGAGAACTATTTGTGAGGGAGGCACACGATGGAGGATTAATGGGACATTTTGGTGTAAACAAAACAAAGGGAATTTTTGAGAAGTAATTCTATTGTCAAAAAATTCACAAGGACGTTGCTCGAATTTATAGCCAATGCATTGATTGCTGACGTGCTAAGTCACGCCTTCTTCCCCAAGGTTTGTACACTCCACTTCCCACACCGCAAAGTCCTTGGCTTGATATTTTTATGGACTTTGTTTTGGGTTTGCCAAGGACTAAAAGAGGTAAAGATAACATCTTTTTAGTCATTGATCGATTTTCAAAGATTGCTCATTTTATTCCTTGTCATAAATGTGATGATGCACCTCATGTTACATCTTTGTTTCTTGAAAATGTTGTTAAATTTCATGGAATTCCTCAAACCATTGTAATTTATTGGGATCAAAAGTTCCTTAGTCACTTTTAGAAAGAACTGTAGGGTAGACTTGATACAAATCGTTCTTTTCAACTTCTTGTTACCCATAAACTGATGGTCAAATAAAAGTTGTGAATAGGACCTTGGGTTCTATGCTTCGTTCCATGAGAAACAAAAAGTTATCATCATGGGAGGAAGATTTTCCACTAGTCAAATTTGCTGATAATCGTGTTACTCATCTTAGCACTATTGGTATATATGCATTTGAGGTTGTATATGGCTTTAACCCCCTTGGATTTAACTCTTTTTTTGAAAGATGTCAGTTTGAGCTTAGATGGAAACAAAAGAGCTGAAGTTATTAAGAAGCTCCATGAGAAATTTTGACTTCACCTTGAAAAGAATAATCAAGATATGGCAAAGAAGGCAAACAAGGGTCGAAAAAGGGTTGTGCTTGAACCTAGTGATTGGGTATAGATACGTTTTCGCAAATATAGGTTTCCTCATCTAAGAAAAACTAAGTTGATGCCAAGAAGTGATGGTCCATTTCAAATACTTGAGAGACTTAATGACAATGCTTACAAGGTTGATCTTCCCTACCAATATCAAGTTCACAATACTTTCAATGTATGTGATTTGTCACTATTTCCAAATTTTGAGGATGAGGAAGCACTAAATTTGAGAACAAATTCTTTTCAAGAAGGAGAGGATGATGCAAGCCAGATTGTGTCAAGACTATTCACTAGGAGTCAAGTTTGAGAACTTCAAAGGATCCAAGGCCTATTCTTGATGTTAGAGGTCCTTGAGTTTGTATTGAAGCCAAAGGAAGGGTTATATGCCTTGAAGATAGCTTGTGGAAGTAAAGACAAAGCAAAAGGAGAAACTATCAAACTCAACAATGGTGGCAAGTTCGGTGATCCACCAAGTGAGAACGGTGATGGCCTATAAGAATGTCGAATGATACAGATTGTTTAAGCTTCAAAATCTATGAAATTTGGTGATTAACTGAAGGATCGACGATCTGTTGAGTGAAAATGGTGATGGTCAATTTTATCATTGTTTTGTCAATTTTTGCAACTTTTGTCCAATTTTGTAATAAATCACCTAAGACTATAAATAGCTCATAGTTGCTCTTTTTTAGGTAGACTACTTTGAATATTGATATTGAAAACTCTTGTATCAGTGTTGAGAAATTGGTATTAGAAACGTTGATTGCGAGGTGAATCCAATTTCCCTCGCGGTCGATGTAAGAGGTTCGGTGCTTGATTTTGATTGATCAATTGAGTTCTTTAGGTTTAATATACCTTTAGGTTGATTTTGATTTCCTTTCTTATGTGAATCTATCTTTACATTCTTGTCTTTTGATTCCGCATTTTATCTTATTTTTGTAGTGTTATTCTTGCATCACTAAGTCATGTCCCTAGCTCACCCTCAAATAAAAGTGATAAAGAGATACAATTTTATGGTCTAAAAGTCTTAATACAACTCAAGCTTGAAAGAAAATAGTATATTATCCCCGAACTACAGGACTAACTAACACTTGTCTTCAACAATCCAATCTAGCCACGGGTAGGAGGAGGAGGAGCACCAATCATGGTGAGATCATATAGGTAAAAGTATGTTTTAGTACTTTGGATGTACTAAGTATGTGGAACACAATGCAACAAGGAACCACAAATATCATAATAATCGGTATGCATAATCATAACAAAGGAATAAAGCTGAAGAGATGATGAATGATCAACGCATCATTAAAACATGATTCGAAGCAACATAAACATCTTCAGTCATCATATACATACTTTGAGGGAGGATATTGTAACTGATATGTAATACCATGTGAACTATTACATGGAATCCAACATATTCCTTTACGTTGGCTTGGGGAGACTACTTGCCAGGTAGAACTCTGATCAAATTTTCCATGCATCTTTCTTTTATCTTTATTATTTTAGTAGGGATTTTATGGATCCACTAGCTTAGCGTACAGGGACTCCTATGGTAACATGTTTTGGGTAAGGGGTTGCTACTAGGATTTTCTTTGGTGGATAACCTTAACGCTTGTAGAACCAAACCTCACCTCAAGCCTTTTCAGTGCTAAGTCAAGTCCCATAAAATATTTATAACATAATCATATGCATATACATTCTTAAATTTTGAAAAATAACTTTGTCGTAATAAGAGTAGCTCATTAAACCTTAGAAATCTATTTAGGTGAGAATTATCCTTATCATAAGAGGATCCATTTTTGGTGAGAATTGTCCTTTCACCATATTTCATAACATCACAAAAAAGGCTTCATAAATACTTCATAACTTTGATGAACTTTCATAAATATCTAGTTGAAACCCTTATCATTCATAACATGATTTATTTGAACATAACATGAAACTTGGTGGGTTTGATGCATGGAAGCTTTAAAAACATATAATGCAAGAGGAACATGCATAAACTTAATGAAACTCATCATTTAAACCATTCATAAAATAACCCACTATAAACATTCAAATCTTGGGTAGCAAATCATTAGAACATCTTGTATATCATCAATTTTTCATAATATAGCATAACTCATCATTTGGCAATAAATACATCATCATATAAATATTTGTAAAACATATTGTAAAACACATGAAACATTCATAACTTGAAACTAAGTAACATAATAAAAATACTTAGGTTTCATGGGTGAAGGGAATCCACATACCTTCATGGAAACCTAAAAGAGAAATTCGAGATTTGGGGAAGAAGACCTTGAAATCCTAGCTCCTTGCCATCTTGAGTCTTAGGAGTTGAAAGCCTTAGGAGAATTTTGGGAGAAATTAGAGTTCGGAGTTAATGAGAGTATTATGAGAGGGAATGAGGTTGATATAAGTAGATTTAAGCACTAAACGATGTAGTATTGGACTTAGGGTGAGAGGAAATGATAAGACTTTCACTCACTAAAACTGTTGGGTCATGTTCTACGATCTAGGTCTCTACGACGTTTAGATTGAGATCTCATCTTGGTTACACCCAAGACCCTGAAATTGGTCTTTGAATCCCCATATATGAATGTTTATCTATGCCTCATGGTTCATTCTATGGGCCATAGACACCCCTCGTAAATCCACCCTACACTTGGAAAATTCCTCAACTCAGACCCAAATCACAAAACCTTGTTCATGGCCCATAAATTTTACTATGGTTCGTACACTGCCCTTATCTGGTTACACCTCATCAACTACAAAAACATGTATTAACCCCCAACTTATGAGCCAATGTTTATGATTATTGACCCTTTTACAGGTCATAAAACCACTTATCACCCTGACTCCCAAAATTCAAAATTTCACCAAGTCTAATCCCCATTCATAAGGCCTATTCACGGCTCAAAAGACCAACCAGAAGTGGTAGATGGGCTTGTATTTCCCCGCACCAGAACCCAATTCTATATTTCCTAGAGAATTTTGATCTTTCACCGTGTAAGGCCTTACATGTAAGGACTCGAACCTCGAGAGACCTTAATGTTTCTTAAAAAATAGGTTTTGAAGGATTTTGGCCCAAGGTGCCCACCATGAGCCATGGTGTGTCATGTGGAGGTCTCCTTTGGGCTTGTTCTTGCTTATATTGTTAAGTTCATGTGATTTTGTCCAAGGGTCCCCTTTAAGAAACCCTTCACAGGCCATGGTGCACACCACATACCGTGTAGGGTGCCTTGGAGGTAGCCTTGGTCCAAAATGAGGCTTCTCCTAAGCTGCCTTAGAGGATTTCAGGAAAGGGTTCCACTATAGAACACTGCATGATTCGTAGTTCACACCACGACCCTTGGAGGGTCTTGTCGAGGGCACCATTCACTTGAACCCTTATGGCTTAGAAAAGTGTTCAAACCACGGAACCTTATATGGTCCTGTAAATACATGTACATTGGAAAATCTTGTCGTTGTGATGTACACTGATTTTGAACGCATCTTGAGTGGTTAATGATCATTATGAGTCTCCCTTATGTAGCCATGTTCAAGAGGATTGTATTGGTTAAGCTTTTCTTAAGAATCATTGAAAGGTTAAACTTTAACTGGTTATATCTCTTAGCACAGAAATAACTGAGTAATCTATGACCTATCAAATTGAAGCTATTTGAGTTATATTTCTAACGTAACTTGTTTCACTCAATTATGAGTTCGGATGAAAACGTTATGCCCATTTTCATAAAGGTTATTTGTCCAGGGATTTTATTGAGTTTTTTGCTAAGGCTTGCTACCAGGAGACACCATATGGGTCGTGAGCCACTTGGAAGTCCGTGTGGAGGTCTCTTTAGACCTCCCACGAGATGTGGTGATGTTTGTTTGTGAAGGTATCATCCTAAGTATAAGGTTAACATTCCGGAATGCATGTCACCGAGATGGAAGTCCTCTCGGTCTGTTTGACACTTGATAATATGTGTAGCCTTCCGTGGGAGACAACCTTAGCTGGAACTTTGGCCAAGTGCAGGACCATGGACCAGTACACGGTCCGTGAGCCACTGCACGAATTATTTGGCCCCTTGACGGCCACGTGGACTTTTTAATTATTCTATTTCATTAATGGTTTATTTGTAAATTTGGTGACTTCCTATGGTCATTTTAGATACCTAATCCTTCCTAAACAACTAAACTGACCTATACTCCTCCATTCTCATTCAATTCAATTCATTACACTTAGTATGTTCAAACTCTCTCATCTTAAAGCTCTCTTCCAAATGTGGGTTGAAGGTTCAAGTTGGAATTCAAAGAGGTCTTCTTCTTCAATCATTATTCTTCCTAAAGCGGATAGTTTATCAAGGTATGTGGGGTTGATTCAAGGTCTCCTTTCAACCATGAAGTCCCTAATTTCTGCACTTCTCAATTTCTATGAAATTGAAGCTACTTTGAATATGGGTCTGTAAAATTAGTGTTGATTTGATTAAATTAGAGTAGTGGCTGTATTTATTTCATTATTTTAAAGGGATTTAAGTTCAATTATGAAGAATTTCATTGATATTATGAAGGTCCAATTATGCATATCCCTTTAAGCTTTAAATATATGCATGGGTAATGTTATTTATGTTTCAATTGTTGATTTAATTATGGATTTCATGTGGATTCTTCCTATTATGAGTTTTAGCCTATGAATCCTAATTGTCCGTGTTATGTCATCATCATTCATGGAATTTTCATACATAAACATTGGTTTTCATGAAGATTTTGAGTTGGGTTAAGCCCAATTATGTTTACAAATATGATTTTGATGAGAATATGGTTATGACAAGAATGTGATCACATAAATGTATATGATTATAGCTCTTTGAGAAATTATGAGTGTTTACACCAATATGATTATGAATGTTTGAGCTACTCTTATGCATGAAAGTATGACATAAAGTATAATTTGGTCTTTCGGCCTAAATGTGCATGGTTATGATTTGAAAAGACTTATGTCTCAATTTCAAGCATGTATATGTTATGTATTCTCGTGAGATGATGACTTAGTACTAAATGAGATTGGGGGTGGGGGCTCGACCTAAGGGATCATTATGTAAAGTCTCCTTTCTCATAACTATATTCCCAACATAGGTTTTATTCCCCTTTTTAGGATGGTTATTCCCCTCTTTGAGGGATGGTTATTCTCCTTTTTAGGTATGGTTTATTCACCTCTTTGAGGGATGAAGGTCGCCTTTGTCAAGTGACCTACCTTTTTTCTTCGATGTAGGGTGAACATCGGGGATTCCAAGTAGTGGCTCGTTTGGTCTTATATGTCAGTTACGGTCTCATCCCCGATATGTTAAGTACTTTAGCATTCATGCATCATGTATTCCATATAATATTGAATCTTATTCTTCCTTTTATATACTTTTTCCTATGTATGTGTTTTTCATCTAACATTGATTTGCAGATTAATATGTTCATATGAATTTGCATGCCCGCATACTTAGTAAATTCAAATGTACTAATGCATACTCTTTTGCCTATGTGATCTAACCATAAAGTAACCGAAGACTATCACCTTCCACCTCTTGATGGCTAGTTGATTGACTCAGAGTTGCTCATGGTGAGTCCTATCATCAAAGGAAAATCCAACTTCTATCTACCTATTATGATTATGATGTCTATTTCTTTGCTATGAGGGTGAGCCCGAGATATATTTTGGCCCCTGACTTATTTAAGACTAGAGGCATTGTTCGAAATCTAGTAATCTATCATATGGTTTATGTTAGTATATCTTTGAGATGTTATGGTTTATGTTTGAATGATACGATTATGTGATATGAGATGTTATGGAAAGTCCTAAGACCTATGATATCCCCATAGCTTGAGTCCTCCTTACCCGTCCCTTAGTTTTATGTGTTATGTGCTATATGAATCTATGATAATCCCCATCCTCATGACACCCCCATAGCGTGAGTCATACTTACCCTCCCCGTAAAACTATGTGATAATTATATATCTATGCATTTCTGAATCGATGATATGTGAATGTATTCTATAAGTCTTATTTGGGTACTCTCTGGTTCCCATTTATCGTGTCACTCCTGGGCCCTACTCCTAGGTTGTGACAGGTCCGTGGCGCACACCACAACCCCTTGGAGTGGCAATATACAGTGAACCTAGTTGCATTTTGGCTCCATTTTAAATAGGGCTAATTTAGTAATTTTTCCCCTTTCCTTGGACTTCTAGGACTTTTATGCCTATGTTATTACTCCTAAATTATGCCTAATTCCTTTCCATATGCTTCATTTTATTCCTAACACCTAAACTCTATAATTCAAGTCTTAAAACTCTATTCAAGACAAGCTTTGAAGATTCAAGCTAAGGGTTCTAAAGTGCTTTCAAGATCAAGTTTATTCCATCTTAATCTTCATAAATTCATCAAGGTATGTGTGGTTTCATTCATGATTCCATTTCAATCATGAAGCCCAACTTCTATTTTCAAATTTTCATGAACTTTAAGAGAACTTGAGAGGTGATTTTCATAATTTGGATTTGAATTTCTAAAATTATGTGATGGGTCATATTCAAATGATAAAGTAAGAAAGCATTGATTACTCCTTGATTTATTGATTTACATGATTTTTATAAGATTTGAGCTTACATGTCCCTTTTAAGCTTGATTTTGGGCATGGGTAGTATCACTTATGATTTGAATGTTGATTTTATCATGTTTTATGAATGACTATCTTAATTTCATGATTTAAGTATGAATTTCAAGTACCCATGCTATTCCTCTATTACTCATGGCATATGCATGCATGATCATGGGTTTTCATAACGTTTTTCTATGGATTTGACTATGAATTATGACTATGATTTGAAGGCAAGTATGGTTATGACATGAAATGTATCACATAATGTCTATGATATGACTTTAAGCCCCATGGGTGTGTAACACCACTATGTACAAGTTATGAATGAGCAATTCCTACGCATGAAAGTATAAAATGAAGTATGATTTGGCTTTTAAGCCAAAGTATGCATGACTATGTTTTGAAATGATTTATGATCCTATTCCAAGCATGTATATGTATATGTATTCCTATGGGATGATAGCTTAGCACTGAATGAGATTGGAGGTGTGGGAATATCCCTAAGGGTCCTTATATCATGCCTACTTATTATCATAACTACTTGCCAACGTAAGCCCATATTTATACCCTTTTATGAATGATTATGATTATGTACATGAATTACTCTTAGAAATGGGCAAGGCCTGTAAGGTGAGACATAGGCTACCTTTGGTAAAGAGTCTACTTTTAATTCGGTGTAGAGGCAACATCGAGATTCTATGTGATAACTCGCATGGTCTAACATGTCATTTAAGGTTATATCATCTCTATGCTTATGTACTATGAACTCATGCATCATGATTGATGGCATATTGATATGATCTTCTTTTTTTTATACATCTCTTCTCTCTCTCTCTCTCTATATATATATATATATACCCTTTCCATCGAATACTTAATGCAGGTTTTTATCATGTTCATTGCACTACATACCTGCATACTTAGTACATTCTAAACTACAAACACATACATTATGCTTGCATTATATCATGCAGAAGTAGATGTTATTTTTGATCATCCTCATGGATAGATTTTGGTATAATCATGATCCTGATTGGGTGGGTCCTCTAGCTTTGAGGACCAGACCTACTACCGTGATCTGAACCTAGGGCCTAGGAGTGGCATGGTGAATGGGAACCTGAGAGTCCCCAAACAAGCCTCATAGAATACATACACATATCATCGGATCAGAAGCGCATAGTTATACATTAAGCACATAATTCTACAGGGCGGATAAGTATGACTCACGCTATGGGGATAAATGGGGCTCAGTACTTTCTACATTCCATACTTCATCATAACATAATAGGCAACAAAGCATCCCAAGCAAAGACATTACATATTTGTGTATAAGAGTTCGTGATATCTAATAATGCCTCTAGTACATGGAATAGGACGGGGGCCAAGATATGTCCCAAGATCACCCTGAAAGTAAAGACATAAAATATCATAGCATAATAGGTAGATAGAAGACAGCTTGTCCTTGGATGACAGGACTCACCACAAGCAAATCTTTGTCAATCAAGCTAGTTTTCAAGAGGTGGAAGATGATAGTCTCTGGTCCTTACATAGTTAGGTCATGCAGGCAAAAGAGTATGTGTTAGTACATTTGAATGTACTAAGTATGCGAGCATGCAAATACTTACAAACATGTAATCCTGCAAATCAATGTTAGATGACAAGGGCACGTATATAGAAAGAAGTATATAGGAAATAATATAATATCAATATGTCATGAAATCGATGATGCATGAATGTCGTAGTATACATAACATAGCAGGGATGTAACCTCAACTAGCATAAGACCAAGAGAGCTATAACTTGGAACTCCATTGTCTACCTCACATCGGATAAAGGGGTGATCTATTTGCAAAAGGCATATCCTTCAGAAAATCATTCCATAAAGGGGCATAAATGTGAACTTATGATAGGCACATAGTTATGAGAAATGAGACTTTATATAAAGATTTCTTAGGTCAAGCCCCCTCCTCCAATCTCATTCAGTGCTAAGTCGTCATCCTATAAGAATACATACATATATATGTACTTTAAAAAGAGTCTTAAGTCTTTCAAATCATTTCCATGCATACTTAAGCTTAAAAGCCAAACATACTTCATAATCATGCATACTTCGGCTAAAAGGTAAAATCATACTTCATGTCATACTTTCATGCATAGGAATAGCTCCTTGATACTTGTACATATTAGTGTAAACACCCATAATTTCTCAAAGAGCCATACCATAGACATCATGTGATCATATTTTTGTCATACCTATACCTGTTTGAAAACATAGTCATAATCATAATTAGGTCTTAGCCCACATCATAAACTTCATGAAAATTAATATTCATGCATGCATATGCCATGAATGATGAGAGACTAGCATCGACAATAGAGATTCATATTTAAAATAGCATAACAAAATAAATTCATACTTAAATCACAAGGAAATCACAATTAAACACATAATTAAGACCACCCATACATAGCTTTATAAATTCAAGAGGACATGCATGTTAAACCTTCATAAATTCAATGTAATTCAATATTATAGGGCTTAAATCATATTAAAATCAACAATTAAGCACAACCCATATCTCAATTTAATAAAATCAACACTAATTTAAAAGACTCATATTTAATGTAAGCTTAAAATTCATAAATTAAGTAGTAAAAGATTTTGAGGTCTTCATGGTTGAAATGGACCATGAATGAATTCCCACATACCTTGAGAAATCTTGAAGAATTTAAATGGAATAGACTTGAATTGAAACCTCCTTGAGACCCTAGCTTGAATCCTCAATCACAAGATTTGTAGAGAGTGTTTTTAGGATTTGAATTCTAGAGTTCTAAGTGTAATAAATGAAATTGTAACCATCCAAAAAATTTTGAACTTCGTAATGGTTGGTCAAAGTTAGTGTTAAACAGATCATGATTGAATTTTGGTAGCCATGGGTTATGTTTAAGTGGACGGATTAAAGGAAATATTTTTAGTGGGAGTTGTAAGGCCCCTTAGACAACAGTGACTTTGAAAAGCCATATTTTCTAGTAGGGGTTACCTGTGTGGGATATTATATATGAAATCGAATCTCTACAAGTTATCTTCGCAACACAATTGGTTTCACTCAGTTTGGAGTTTGAGTGTGAAAGTTATGGCCTTTACAGTGAGACTGCTCGTATTTGGAAGTATGCTGGAAAAGGATTCGGAGAAGAGGCTAAGGACCAGACCATGGACCGTTTAAAGTCCCACAGACCACCTCACGATTCGTGTGACCCTTCACGGCCCGTGAGAGGTCCCGTAATGTGATCTAGTATGCTTGCCATAGTTCAGGGTTGGACTCCGGACCAAGTGTGGCTCTACGGACCAGTACACGGTCCGTGTGCAGCCACATGGTCCGTGAGTCCCTCCGTGAAGTATTCCAGAAAGTCCCCTGAGAGCTCGAGTCAAAACCGAGGCCAAGTGAGTCCGCATGGATAGGTACACTGTTCGTGTACCTATAGACGACCCCTGGGTGTCTTCCTTGTGGCACTGTGTTTCAGTGATCAGTCCGCTTCATTAATGATAATTTCGTAAATTGGTTTAATCTTATGACTCTTTTAACCTGCCTAAAGTCTCCTAAACCCCTAAATTCAAACCCTAATCCTATTTCACTCATCAAAAAACTCTTCAATCCACTCTAAAATTTCTTAAATTCCATTAACCTCTATTGGTTAAAGCTCGAAAAAATTGGGGAAGACCATCTTGCTTGCTAAATGTAACAACCCTAAATTTTTTGAAATCTCCTTATGGTTGGCCTTATATGAAGTCCTACTAGTCATGGTTAAGGTTTGGTAGCCACGGGTTGAGTTTAAGGGGCTGAACGCAAAATGGGCTAGTTGGTGGCCTAGAGGGACAGTTTTGGCAGTGTATATCAAGCGGTCCATTTGAGCTTGGACGGCCCATGTATTGTCCCGTCAAGTGGGACAGTAGCTTGGCCAAGCCAAGGCTGAGTTTAAGAGTCTAAGGTAAGGGTCACGGTACCCTTACATAGCCAGTCAACCATCAAACGGTCTATCAAAATGCTCGTCAAGTGTTCCAGAAAGTCCTCAGAGAGTTTACACTAAAAATTTGGCTAAGTGTGGTGAGATGGGAGGTTGAACGACCCGTGAACAGTGTGACGGGCACTGTAGAAGCCGTTTGACTCTACTTAGTCTCAGAAAGTTGAATTTTATTAATGGTATTTTCATGATTTAACATTTCCTTAAGCCCCTTATTGGTACACTAAGGTCTCCTAAACCCCTAAAACATTCCCCAAACCCTCATTCATCTATTTAAACTCTCCTATACTCTCTTTAAGGATTCTAAGACTCTCTTGGCCTCCATTGAAGAAAGCTTGTAGAATTTGGGGAAGAATACCTTGACTTGGTTTGACCTTGATAACTGTTGGTGGAATTAAGGTATGTGATATTTGATTCAAGGATCCTCTTTCATCCTTGAAGACCATATGAACCCTAACTCTTTAAATTTGATTTTAAACTTTCAATTAGTTATAGGTTCTTCCAATATTGTTGTAGACTAGTGTTGGGACTTGATTGTTGTAGTTTTTAGGTGATTTAAACATGATTTTAAGCTTGAATTCATGGATGATTATTGAAACCCTTATTGATCAACTTGCATGTCCCTTTTCATGATTTAATTAAGCATGGGTAACTAGCATTATGACTTATTCATGGATTTCTATATATTTTATGATTATTTGTCTTTCAAATTGTTAAATCAAGTTTGAATTCCATTACCCATGATCTTAAACTTCATTAATGGCATATGCATGTTTCTGGTTATGATGAAACTCTTGTTATGATATGATATGTTAAGGCTTGTGATTGCATAGTCTCTTCTTATGGCTCTTTGAGCATTTTGGGTGCTTGCACCACTTTGATATGTTATGAAGGCTTGATATGTTAAGCTATGTAGATGGGCTACTCTTATAGAACTGACACGATATGATCATGAAATGTTTTGTAAACTTTTGATAGCTTTTGGCTCAAGCATGAACAAGATTTAAACTATGGTTTCATTTTGACTAAGTATGCATGTTTTGAAAGCTAATGTAAGTCTTCCGATTTAAAGATTTCATGTACCTATACATATTCCCGTGGGATGAGACTTAGCAATGAGGGATTGGAGTCGGGGTGGACTATCTCCACAGGGTCTATACTCCTTTCTGTCAAACCATGTGCCACCATGGGTTTTCTCCCTAGATTTGGATTGATTTGTTTTGTATCCCCTTATTTAAGGGTGTTAGGGTACTACTTGTCAAGTAGTACCGGGTTCGGGTAGTGGCTCGCCCGGGTCTATTCTTCTTTGTTGGTAGAGGTACATCCCCGCTATATATATGATCATAGGATTGCATCTCATGCATCATGGCATGGCATATTGTTATATTACTC
>JBCEWC010013776.1:0-14833 GCA_038996855.1 Solanum aculeatissimum
AAGTAGGGGTTGATTTTATCTCTACGGAACATTCTTTTTAAAGTGCGTACAAGATTTAATAGTAAGGGCGCTACAATCCTAGTGAAGGTGAAGTACACAACCGAGAAGTTGGCTCAGCTCTACATTAGCTAGATTGTAAGGCTTTGTGGAGTTCCTGTTTCCATTGTGGTAGACTGTGGTTCATTATTTACATCCCACTTTGGAGGGCCTTACAACATGGTTTGGATACCCGTTTGGATATGAATACATCTTTTCACCCTCAGACCGATGGGCAGTCTGAGAGGACCATTCAGGTTTTGGAGGATATGCTATAAGCATGTGTCATTGATTTTGGTGCCAGATGGGATCAATACTTAGCCTTGGCGGAGTTTGCTTACAACAACAGTTACCAATCCAACATTCAGATGGCTCCCTTTAAGGCTTTCTATGGTCAAAGTTGTAGATTGCCTATCGGATGGTGTGACTCAGTAGCGGTGGAAAGCATAGGTACAAATATGTTGAGAGAGGATCTAAAGCGAGTACGGTTGATTCAGAGTAGGTTGGTGAAAGCCCAAAGTTGCCAAAAGAGCTATGCTGAAAGACAGGTTCAACCTTTGTTAGTCATGGTTAGTGACAAGGTCTAGTTGAAGATCTCACTCTTGAAGGATGTTATGAGGTTCAGTAAGAAGGGCAAGCTCAGCTCGAGGTATATTAGTTCTTTTGAGATTCTAGATATAGTGGGAGAGTTGGCCTATAGACTTGCCTTGCCGCCCAACCTATCTTCAGTCCATCCTATGTTTCATGTCTCCATGCAGTCACGTTATATTCCGGATGAGTCTCATGTGATCTCCATTGATTCAGTTGAGATAAGCCCAGATTTGACTTATGAGGAGCAGTCGGTGGCCATTTTAGACAAACAAGTGATGTCGCCTGTTGACACCCAAATTTGACACAACACTTCTAAAAATTCATATTTTTTATATTGATATTTTAAAATAGTTTAAACTACTTTCTTAGTGATTTTAAATTAATTTTTGAATAATTACTTTTATTAAGATTTTAATTAGTTTAATTTTATAATTTTTGCACAGTTTAATAATTTATTTATTTATTTGTTATTATTATTTTTACGCAGATAAATTTATACGCAGATATATATTTGGGCCCGTCATCCCATTAGGTTTCTAAAAATGTGTATATAAATTCTATGTTATTGTCATAATTAAACAAAGTAGACATTTTAATTAGAAAAAAGAATACACTGTCTCTTTCTTCTTTATTGTTCCGGCGGCCCTTGCCGGAATCCGGCGAAGGGCCACCATCGAGGTCTCACCACCACAGATCCCTCTCCCTCGCAGAAACCACGACTCCTCTCTCCTCACACCCTCACCACCCCACAGCCACCATCGCCACCTTCAAACCGCAACCTCACCAGCCCACATTGGAAAACAACCCTTCAACAACAACCAGAGACACCCACTGTCGTGACCCCTCTTCTTCGTCGCCTCCTCTCCCCATCTCTGTCTCCCCTGTCCACAACTCCTCCTCCATCTCAACACCCCTCCACCGGCGACTCCTATTCCCTCCACCTCGTCTCCAAAACAGCCACCGCCGAAACCCAAAACCCCCATCGGAAATGAGCACAACAACCCCAAATGACCCTCCATTCCTCGTCACCACTACGCCGCAAAACCAGTAACAACCGGCAGCTTCAAAAACAACCCCATACCACAAATTTCAACCCTGAAAAAGCCACTCCAAACCGCCTGAAAATGCCCAAAACCAGCCTCGAAACACCTCTCAACCATCGGAAAACGATCCCAAAACACCTCCGAACCCCATCAAAATAGCAGCCCCAAAACGTCACCACTATAATGACCAAAATCAGCCACAAGAAGCTCCGACCACACCTCTGAAACGCCACCCATTTCAGCACCCAACACCACCATTAAACCCCCCAAATCTCCACCAAACTCACCCTCAAAACACAGCTCCAAACTTCACTCAAAAAAACCCCAAAGATCAGCCCGAATCAGCCTTGGATCCACCCCAAAACGACCCCATTTCCACTAGTACCACAGCCCCGTCGGCGTCTCCTCCTCTTCTTCTCCGCCCAGATCGCCGCTAGAACAACTCCAACCTGACCGGAAAATTTCTCCAAAGCCATGACCGGAAAACGCACCAACACAACAACAAGAACCACCAAGTAACAAATATTTCTCCTTTTGATCCCCTTTTTATCATTGTTATTTTTATGTTTCATGAATTTTTCTTTATTTTTTCTATGAATTCATTGTGGTAGTAGTATTTCTGTTAATTTCACTTGTTTACTTTGCTACTTGCATCATTATAATTTGAGTATTTCTTTTTTTACTATTGTGATTTGCTTGTGTTCGTTTGTCTTGGATATTTTATGGATCTGTTTTTATTTGCATATGTGCTTCTTTTTCTTTTGCCATAATTATAGTTATTATGAATTGATTTATAGTAATTTTTCATATACACAAGTTTGAATACTGCAAAGATTATAATCGGTTATTCTTTTATTTTTGTCGTTATTTAATGTCTTAAAATGCTATTCTTGTTATCTTATACACTACGTACATTGTTTGTTACACGTGGCCAATGACGAATCTATCCGTCGGATTTCGAGGCCTCCCCATTAAAAAAGACAGACAAAATTTAGTTTAGATCAACATTTGTTACATGTTAAAATTCAAAAATGTTAGTTTAATATATATATGTTTTTTGTTACACCTGGCCGATGAAAAATCTATCCGTCGAATTTCGAGGCCTCCCCATTTAAAAAAGACGGAAAAATTTAGTTTAGATTAATTCATTCTTTGTATATATTTCATGTTTATTATACGTGTATTATATTGTTTATCTCCTCAATTTGGAAAAATGAGTTCAGCCGGGACCCACAGTTGTGGATTCTGAAGGGTGCTAATACATTTCCTTCAGAATAACTTGAACCCCTTACTCAGAATTTTTGGTTCGCAGACTATTTTTTGTAAATAATAAATTGGTTTCCTAATTATCCTTATAATTGGGTGGCGACTCTAAAAAATTAAATTATTTTTTCTTTTAAATTCTTTTATTCAATAATATTTATTTTTTAGCGAGTTGTCACGACGTTGCGCCTTCGGGATGTCAACATCGCCCAAGCTACATCTCCAAATAGAGGATAAGCGGTCGTTGTCAAAATATATAACATTACCGAGTTTCGGGTAGATCCCAGAGGGAATATGGTTAGACCAAGAGTAATTACAAGCAATTTGAGTTGAATTAACCTACTTATCTCCTGAAAGGGGGGTTGTAATTGCTGTAAGTAAACCTAAACTAGAAGCAAGTGTGTGAAATTAGTAGAAAAAGTAACTAGGGTATTGTGTTCCCCATGATTCCCTAACTCAGTATATCCAGATAATCATAATCTTTTCTAGTGTGTAGCATGTAAAACGGTAAGTTAAGTTCACCAAACTCTTTGATCCAGGCGAGAGGTAAATTTCACTATGTGATTTGATCCATCCTCGCAGCGTGACATTACTAACCCTTACCTATTGTTCCAGTACAACCTTCCCTTGATCCAATTTAGTTGATTAGACGAGAGAGATCATATCGAATCTTGTTAATTAATCTCTTTTCTTATTCCTTACCACCTTGATCCAGTGGATAAGAATTAGGACAAGTTCTAACATTGGCCACCATTAAAAAACATTCGCATCGAAGAGAAATAATGAATGCATGCATGCACACTTTCTAAGAATTATGAATTATCTGAATTTTACTTTATTAGTTCTTCATGGTTCCCACAACCCTACTTGTGGCTTTAGCTAATCATAATTAGTGTAGATGCAAGAATTATGATAAGGAACAACATACTTGAGCACTTACACGAATGAAGTTAGGAACGAGAAATCCAACTCTTCAATAAAAATCACAAAGTACGAATCAAGAACACAAAGATTGTTTCTCTCTCTAAAACTACTGAAAACTAAGAACTACTATGAACTTCCTGAAAACTTATCGAAAAATAACCTAAAAACTTAGTTATAATGTCTAAAATACAAAATCAAATCAAACTAGGAAAACTGAGTTGGCGCACTCTGGAGGCAAATTCAACGGGCTGAATAATGTTCCATGGCCCATAGTTGGGCTTTCGTGGACTTCATCTTCATAACTGGGGCAACTTCTACGAGACCCTTTTACGAGCCGTATAAGATTCTACGACCCATTGAGGGTTTTGTCTGATGACTTTCCAGCAACTTTCCATTCTCTGATCCTCAGGATACAACAACTAATATACGACTCGTATAATGGTTTACGGCACATCAACTTGCTCGTAGATTAAACTTCTAAAAATCACCCGTCACTAGAATTTTCTACGATTCACCTTCTACAGCCCGTGGATTAATCCATGACCCGTAAAGGATTTCGTGAATCCTCAAAATCAACATTTTTAGTGTACTTCACCCAAAAATCATGTCAACCTTGTAATTCTGCAAAACAAACATAAAACATATCAAATCTACTAACATCACTTTGAGAACACACAAAATTCCAAGTTTTAAGCATAAAAAGTGTTGTATTTTAATAGCATATCAACATCCTCAACTTAAAATTATTGCTTGTCCTCAAGCGACGGACTCAATTTACATAAGTAGTATAGTAACACACAGACCTCAGTCTAATGACATGCATCATATCAAACTCAAGCACAGATACCCACACCACTTCCAATCACATATCAGATAGCTATCAGACAAACCAACGCAGATCAATACATTCAACAGTGCAACTATGACAAGCAATGTAACCTATGTTGATCAACATTCATCAAATTAGTCTAATATTAACAATGCAATGCAAGTGCCCTCATAGAAAGAAGTCTCATCTCTCACTCATGATGATGTTTTTCAGATTTAATACTTGGGACTGCACAACCTCACTCACTCTCGCAAAAGATATTCAAAACATTGTGAATAATACCATATGCTTGCCCCTATACTCATGACTATGACGTTTGACTAGTTAAACTAAGATCATTTTAGGACTTGCTAGGCTTGTAATGTAGGCTCAGGGGGCTTTGGTGTGATGCTTTTGGGAACATAGTGACTAAAGGCCCTCCTTGACATTGCATTTTTCTACACTTTTGCCCTACAAACCTTATTCACTTTCATCATGTTCTCCCTTTTTCTCCCATTTTAGGCTTTGCAGGGTGGTTTACTCTTATGTTTAGCCCATTGCCTTATATTTTCACATTCTTTTACTTTTTAGCACATTGTTTAGGCAATTCTTTATTTTTCTTGCACCCTTTTACATATTTTTCCCTTTTTCTGTATCACTAGTTTCTCCCTCATCTTTCATGACTTTTCCTTACACCAGCCACCCTCAACTTAGGCATTTGGCCTGAGTTGAGGTGCACAATATCCATCCTTTGAACCAGGCCACTGTGGGTAGTCACCCCCAACTTAGGTTTTTTTCTCAATCAAGGTGCACAATGTTCAAGGAAGGACCATGGCCAATTTCAAGCTTTATCATTCATTAAGGTTAGGTTACTTAGGATTTTACAAAGAAAGGGTACATGTTAGGCTCAAACATTAGGATCAAGGGATATATTACACATTTGGTTGATAGTTTAGGCTAAGTGGACTAATAAGAACAATGGCCTAAGATCCTTTCCTAACCAACTTACCTATGGTCTAAATCATAGTAACAGGGCAAATTTTAAATTGACACACAGTATATGAATTATGCAAATAAGCTCACATACACATGACACTGATTATACTATCAACACAGACTCTCAGATCATGTTTTTCATCACAATTCAACCTAACTTATCAGAACAAGCACTTCCAAATAATCAATCATACATGGTTGTTATCAAAGCTAACTAGCAAAATTTTGGTGGGTATCATTTTCAGTAAAAACTAACATATGTCCTAGACATCAGTACTATATGCCACTAATACTACCTAAACAACCTAAAATTTTGGTTCAACAATAACTAAATATCCTCAGGGAAAACGAACATAAATAAGAAAACCCCTTGGAATAAAAAATTGAGATAGTTATAGGCCAAGGTTACTCAGACTTCATTAAGGCTTATAACTACCCACACCCCATCGAAAAAGATATGCATTGTCCCCAATGCACACAAAATGTCAAAATAAAGAGCAGGGGTCAAAAGAAAACATACATAGGCACCTATGTGCCTCTCTCTTCTTGGGTTGCCTCCCAAGTAGCATTTAATTTATTATCGCGACACGACTTGGACTACTTGATTACTTAAACTTCATCAAGTGCCCATGCCTCTACTGTCTTAATGTTTTCAACATTGCCAAGATATAGTTTGACTCTTTGGACATTCACTTTAAATGTTGTGTCATTTCTCTTCTCTAACTTGATTTATCCATGGTTGAAGACATGTGCCACTTTGAATGGGCCCAACCACCTAGATTTGAGTTTCCCAAGGAACAACCTCAATCAAAAATTGTATAGCAATACCAAATCTCTTGGGACAAACTGGTGGTTTAGATGCGACGATCATGTTGTAGCTTCTTCCATTGCCTGTACAGGGTTGAATGCTCATACGCCTTTAAGCAAAATTCATCTAACTCATTTAATTGGTTCAGCCTTGAAGTCGCCACATCACTCCATTTCAGATTTAACTTTTTGAGTACCCACATCGCCTTGTGTTCAAGCTCCACTGGTAGAGGACAAGTTTTACGAAAGACAAGTTGATAAGGGGACATACATATGAGAGTTTTGAATGCAGTCTGGTATGCCCATAATGCATCATCGAGCTTTCGCGACCAATCAATTTAGTTTGTATTCATAGTCTTGGAAAAAATCTGCTTTATCTCCCTATTTGACACATCTACTTGCCCCTTTTTCTGAGGATGGTAAGAGGTTGCTCTAGGGGTACCAAACCTTGCGAAGATATTCTTTTTCAAAAATGTTTTGTAACTTTTACCTTCATTGTTGTATAGCACCATTGCCTCCACCCACTTTGATACATAGTCCACAACCACTAGAATGTACTTATTCCCATGCAAGCTAACGAATGGACCCATGAAATCTATCTCCCATACATTAAATAATTTGATTACCATAATGGGGTTTAGAGAGAGCTCGTTTTTGTGGGAAACACCACTTTTTCTTTGGCATCTATCATAAGCTTTGCATAGTCGTGAGTATCTTGGTCTATGGTTGGCTAATAATAGCCACACTGTAATATATTATGTGCGGTTCAAAATCTACTGTGATGTACGCCTACTAGGGATGAGTGACATGCCTCTAGGATGCTCATCATTTCAATCTCAAGAACACAAAGATGAATAATCCCATCTGTGTTTACTCAGAACAAGTAATGATCATCCCAAAAGAACTTCCTCACATCAGACATGAACTTATGGCGCTGGTGAGTAGTCAAATTTGGTGGTATAATGTCACTAACCAAATAGTTCACAAAATTTACAAACCATGGTAGCAAGTCATGCGATGCTGCTAACACTTTCTCATCATGGAAAGAATCATCAATCTCGACCCCATCATCAAATTTTGCCATAGCCTCATCCTCTAATATCAATAGGTGATCTGTATCTTGATTCTCGATCCCCTTTCTATCAATCACACCAAAGTCAAACTCCTAAAGAAGAAGTACCCATCGAATTAACCTTGGTTTTACGTCCTTCTTTCCCATTAAGTACCGCAATGTTGAATGATCAGTGTGTACAGTAACTTCGGTTCCCAAGAGGTAAGATATGTATTTTTCAAATGTAAAGATAACTGCAAGTAGCTCCTGCTCTGTAATGGTGTAGTTTTTTTGTGCTGCATTTAGGGCTTTGTTGGCATAATATATAGGATGTAGGATCTTCTCTCGATGTTGTCCTAATACCATACCTAGTGCTACACCACTTGCATCACACATTATCTCGAAGGGCTTTGACTAGTCTGGAGCAACGATGATAGGAGCTAAAATCAAATTTTGTTTTAGCCCTTCAAATGTTTTCAGGCATGCATCATCAAACACAAATTCAGTCTTCTTTTCAAGTAGCTTGCACAGGGGTTGTGTGATCTTTGAGAAGTCCTTGATAAATGCTGATAAAATCCTGCATGGCCCAGAAAGCTTCTAACACCTTTGACAGAGATGGTTGGAGGAAGCTTTTCAATCACTTCTACTATAGCTCTGTCCACTCCAATGCCATTGGGACATGTGAATATTGTTTTCTCTTGATCCTATGGAGAAATGGAGATCTGATTGTAGCTCGAGTAACCATAAAGAAAGAAATACCAACCCTTTCCTGCCAAGCGATCCAACATCTGATCCATGAACGACATAGGGAAGTGATCCTTGTCTGTCGAGGCATTGAGCTTCCTATAGTCTATACACACCCTCCATCTTTTCACTGGTTGCATAGAGATCAATTTGTAGTGTGCAATTGGAACCAAAGTGATGCCTTCTTTCTTTGGAACATACTAGACCATGCTTACTCATTCACTATCAATAATTGGATATATTATACCTGTGTCCAACCACTTGATGATTTCTTTGCGCATGACCTCCTGCATGGGTGGGTTGAGGCATCTTTGATGTTTAACACTCAGCTTGTAGCCTTTGACCAGTTGAATTTTATGAGTGCATACCCCCGATGGGATACCAATGATGTTTGTGATTGTCCATATGATAGCCTTCTTGAACTGTTGAAGTACTGCGATTAATGCATTCACCTGTTCATTCTCCAGGCCTGCTGCAACTATGACAAGTAGTGTGTTGTTAGTACCCGAAAACACATATCTCAGATGGGATGGAAGGGCCTTCAATTCCAACACTGGTGGCTCTTCTACAAATAGTTTTATGGATGGCAACTCTCGAGTTTTCAAGTCCAGTTCAAGCTTAGCTTGACATCTAACAAAACCAGATACTCCCAGGGCTTTCACTGTCTCCTTGTAGTCCAGGATGCCATCACTTTCAATGTTCATTAGTACTGCCTCTATAATGCTCAATTGGCACCTCTGGTTTCTCCTTATTTTCAGCATGGTTCAGATCAGTTTGGACCATTCTTTAGCTATACTCATGTGTTGAAACAAAACAAAAATAACAAAAATGTAACATAAGAGGAATAAGGGTTATCCCCCAAAATTACTTGAACTAAGCAAGTCTAGTTGTATTCCCCAGCAACGGTGCCAAAATACTTGATGTCGGTCAAGCTACACCTATTTTTAAAGATTAAAGCGGTCACTGTCAAGTAAATAACCTAACCAAGGTTAGGGTCGAATCCCACAGAGAATATGGTAAACTCTAGAATAGTTCAATTGCAAAGTCGGGTGATTAACCTACTGAAAGGGGGGTTGTAATTGCAAAATAAACTTAGACTAATGCAAGTGCTATGAAATCAGTAGAAGATCTAACTGGGGTGATGTTCGCCCAAAAATCATGCCAACTATGTAATCTTGAAAAACAAACATAAAAAATATCAAATCTACTAGCATCGCTTTGAGAACACACAAAATTTCAAGTTTAAAAGTGTTATATTTTGACAGCACATCAGATAACCATAGTGTCTCATTACCTGTTAGAGACAATGGGAAGACACGGAGCCCAACGACATTCATGGACAGATTTTGGTTCCCCATCGTGCTCTTGCAGATGAAGATGGCATTGTGTATATGGTTATGCAGATCCTCTAATCGTAGGGCCACGAATAATCATCTATTTTTCAGCATTTGAAGTAACCCACTTAAAATGACAAATTTTGTGTCACCCAGTAAAGGAAGTAACACAATAGCTCTGGTGACATCCATCGCCATAGGGTCAAGACTGTATTGGTTCCAGTGTTAGTTGCAGCTTGAAGATACTGTGGTGGTGAATTTACACCCTCGAGTGGTGTTGGGTCATTATTCTTATGATTTAGTGCTACTTTTACGACATTATTTGCGACATTATTTGCATTGTTTTGAGTAATTCTTTTCAGTGTTCTCCAGAACTCAGGGTCAAACGGAGTCAAGGAATTACCTCCACTACGAGTGTTTCAAATACACTACACTTGTACGCTAAAATAAAATAAAAATAACAAAAAATATAAAATAAGAAAAATAAGAGTTAATTCACAGAATACTCAAATTAAGCTTGTCTAAAGTCGTATTCCCAGACAACGGCACCAAAATCTTGATGTCGCCCAAGCTATACCTTCAAATAGAGGATAAGTGATCGTTATCAACATTATAACCTAATTGAGGTTAGGGTTGATCCCACGGGAAATATGGTTAGACCTAGAGTAATTACAAACAATTTGAGTTGAATTAACCTACTTATCTCCCTAAAGGGAGTGGGGGGTTTGTAATTGCAGTAAGTAAACCTAAACTAGAAACAAGTGTGTGAAATCAGTAGAATAAGTAACTAGGGTATTGTGTTCCCCATGATTCCCTAACTCAGTGTATCCAGATATCATAATCTTTTCTGGTGTGTTGTATGTAAAATGGTAAGTTAAGTTTATCAAACTCTTTGATCCAGACGAGAGGTAAATTTCACTACGTGATTTGATTCATCCTCGCAGTGTTACATTACTAACCCTTACCTATTATTCCAGTATGATCTCCTCGTGATTGAGTTTGGTTGATTAGACGAGAAAGATCACATCGAATTCTGTTAATGAATTTATTTTTTCATTTCTCACTTCCTTGATCCAGTTGATAAGAATTAGGGCAAGTTCTAACGTTGGCCACCATTAAAAAGCATTCACATCGAAGATAAATAATTAATACATGCATGTACACTTTCTAATAATTATGAGTTATCCAAATTTTACTTCATTAGTTCTTCATGGTTCCCACAACTCTAGTTGTGGATTTAGCTATGCATGAGCATTGTAGATAAAGAAATCATGTTAAGAGATAGCATAATTAATCATTTACAATGATGAATTTAAGAACAAAAAATCTCAATCTTCACAGGAAATCATAATGTATTAAACCAATGTAAAAATTACAAAAGAAAAGTTCTCAAAGTGTTTCTCTACTATTTTTCTATATATGGTATGTCTCTCTAGTGTTTTGTACATAAAAAAACTAAAAAAACTCTATTTATAATAAGTAAAATACAAATTCAAAATAAAATAGAAAAACTGGATTCAGCAACTTCTACGAATAGGGTTACGAGCCATGAAGAGATCCATGGCCCGTACCAGGGCTTCATACTCTGCAACTTCCAAAAATTGACTTCAAATTCACAAGACCTTCTTACGGGCCGTATTTTGACTTACAACCCGTAGGGGGTTTCGTTTGATAGCTTTTTTGAAACTCTTCAAACTTTGATTCTCTAGGCAAAAAACCATTCCACAACTTGTGAAAAATTTTACGGCTCGTCTGACAGTTCATGAATGCAACTTCTGAAACTAGTCCCTTCACTGGATCCAACCCACAAAACCTCTCTACGGCTTGTGGAAGTATCCACAGTCCATAGAGTATCTCGTAAGTTCTCAAAAACTTAACTTCTGCAGCACTTTGTCAAAAATCATACCTAAATAAGTAATCTCTCAAAATAAACATGAAAACATATCAAACCCACTAATATCACCTTGAGAACACACAAAATTCTAAGTTTTAAGCATCAAAAGTGTTGTATTTTGGTAGCACATCAACAGGTGGGAAAGTTGAGGACTAAGGAGATAACTTTAGTGAAGGTCCAGTGGCGCCACATGCCCGAGAGTGAGGCTACATGGGAGATTGATATGGATATCCGTGCTCGATACCCTCAGCTTTTTGAGCCTTCAGGTATGTTTCTTATCTTATCTTCGAGGACGAATGTAGTTTTTAATAGTGGATGATGTAATGACTTTGAAGGTCATTTTTGGTATTTTTGATAAAATTGCCATTTTTTCCTTCCCAAAAGTTGCCTTGAATAATTTTTTATTGAGTCTAGAAGTTGAATTTTGAAAACTTTGCAAAATGTTGGAATTTTGATAAAGAAAAAGTTTTAAAGGCTTAAGGTTTGAAAATTTGAGTTTTGAGGTCATTTTGAGTTTTGGACGTCAAGATACAATTCCATCAGCTCCGGAATGCAAAATTTGGTCTAGGAGAACTGACATAACTGAATTTAGAGTTAAACGGAGATTTTGGACCCAAAATTGTATTTTTAGTTGAATTTGGATCATAGTTTTACTTTGGTCAACATTCGGTGTTTGCAAGCTCAAATCAAAATTTTGACAGTTCTAGTGGTTTCGGATGGTGAAACTAACGCTAGAAATGTTCTCGTTCAAATTGTAAGAGTTTCTGAGGGTGTTTCAGGTATTTTGAGTTTTAACTAGTTTCTTGGAGTCCTATTGGGTTTCGAGCCAAGGAGGCCTCAAACTTAAATTCATGATGGTTTCATTAAGTCTGCAACGCCATTTTTGTAGGATTACATATCTTATTTGTATCACGGGGTTTCAAATGAATCTCGAGGATTCATTTTGAGTTTTTGACATAATTATTAGACTGCAATCTGGTGCAGTCAGATTTGTGCTCCGTGTTCGTGGAGGCTTATTTTCTGTAACTCCACATTTGTGGATATTTCTCCGCATTAGCGGAAGTTTGCACCAGATTGACCTTCACGTTCGCGGAGTATTATAAGGCCTGAGACAGTGTTTAATTTAAAATATCAAATTTTTGCCAAATTCACCATTTTTAATACATCTAATCTCGATTTTGGGAATTTTAAGACAAAGTTTTTGGGTAATGTGTTTATAACTTATATCTTAATTTTCATTGATTGATTCATGATTTTAACATCAAAATTTGGATTTTGAATTGGAGAAATTGATGTTTTCTTGGACATTGATTTTTGATAGAAAAATGATGATTGAGGACTCATTTCAAGTCCTTTTTCAAAATGGTTTCCACCATTAGATTCCTTATTACTTGGGTAACATCAACATGTAAAAAATTTGAAATTTTGAAAACCTTTTTTCGGGATGAGATTTTTGGACCATTTTGTCTTTTTCACCTGAGTTACTTGATTTTAGTGTCATTAGTTTTGTAATGTGATTGTGATTCTATATTTGACTAGATTGTGGTGATTTAGAGTATTGTAGAAGGGGAAAAGGCTTGAATTTGAGTTTATTGACACTTCGATTAAGACAAGTGGACTTTTAACCTTTTGTCAAATATGATTGAACCTTGTGTTATCCTATGTGTGTGGGTTTGGGTGATTTGTGGCATGAAATGGAATAGAATTATACTATCATAGGCTTTGATCATGGGATTTCAGATTGGATAATTATAAATATTGTGAATTCTTGACTTATGAAATAATTGTGGGATTGTGAATACTTGAGAACTTGTGGATTATCTGATATTAATATTGAATATGTTCTATTATTGAGATTTGAACTGATATTGAGGTTACACCAATATTGAGATAGTGATGATATTGCGATTGTATTCTTGTGATGATATTGAGACTGTGTTGATACTAAGCATTGTGATAATATTGAGATTGTATGCATTGCATTCACTTGTCACTTGTGCTCTGATACTTGTGTTGGCTACGACCAAGAGATGTGCAATGTAACATGTAGATTGGTGATCGCGGTTTCTATCGATCGATTATTAGCTGAGGTTTCTGTCGGCATGCCAAGGTAATTTCTGGCAGATGATATGGCCGAGGTTTCTATCGACAATGTTCACGGATACATGGTCCATGCAAGAACCCCGTGGGTTCCAAATTGATTACATCAACAAATGTGTACTGTAGGACAGACATACATTATGATTACTTGACATTGAATTGATTCATTTCATTTCATATCATATTACCTTATGATTGTGACTTGATTCGATTATTTAAGATTGAATATGATGTGATTATTCCTGGATGGTATCTGATGAGTATTTGAGATTACTTTAAGACGTTTGTTATATATATCTGGGGTTGTATATTGAGACATTGATTATATATCTCTTTTGTACTTTGTGGCAATGTTGGGTATATTTATTGTACAGTTTATATATATTGTTTTTGTGATGGATCTTTTCTGAGTGCAGGTGTGTAGTTCGGCGGTATATGACTGGTGTAAAAGGAGTATTTTGTTTAGTATTCTTTACTTGAGTTTAGATCTTTTTGCTGAGTGCCTGTTGCTTTGGTACTCACCCTTGCTTCTACACTCTTGTGTAGATTGTGAGCCCGGTTCTACCTGAGATTGCATTCTTCTTTGATGGACCAAGCATCTGGACGTTTCAGAGGTAACCACTTGTCTATATCAGCAGACTCTCGAAGTCTTTTATCTTATCTTGTGTTCTATTTGAGAACTGAGACTCAGACTTGTATTTCTTCTTCTTATCTACCTTGTTATATTAGAGGCTTGTACGTGACATCAGTCTTGGGATGATTTGTAGACTTGATTATCTTGTGCTTATCCTAGCTTATTAGACTTTATTTCTCCGCTTTTAGTATTGTGTATTGAATTGAGCAGGTTTAGGTTGACTTCTCTTGGTGAGTTAGGCAAGTTCCATCACACCTCTTTTTGGATCGTAATAGTGATCCTTTTTTTAACATGTCTCAAATGGATTATAACATTGTCTCATTTGTTTCTTGTTCCATTGTTATAAATTGACAACCCACTAACTGTTTCTCCCCCTTCTTATTCTTGTTGGCTATAGAACATCTCAACAGACTTATGTGTTACCTATATAGGAGAATTCAGACTTCAATTATCATTCCAAGTTGCACGTCACTCAAATGGGCTTTGCTAAAAAACTATATTTATCTTTGTCAAAAACTTGCGCTTCCAATAATTGCTTGAGGAAAACAAGCACGAAAATATCCTTTACATGACATAAATCGGCAAAAATATGATTGAATTTCTCTTGG
>JBCEWC010013777.1:0-14832 GCA_038996855.1 Solanum aculeatissimum
TATATCATCTATTTTAATATCAATCAGTACTTAATATTTTTTATTGTCATTTATTACTTTTTGAAATTATTATTTAATTTTATTAGATTAAAGTAACTAATTTTCTTTAAAATATTCTTGTGAGATTTAGGTAGTTTAGATTTAATTTCTTTATTTAGGATTCAATTATGTATTGTTGTAGAGATTTATTGGATAAACCAACATCAATTTATTTTTGTGGCTATAAATTACTTTCTCTCTTTATTTTTTCTTATCTACTTTGAACTTTACATGTCTTTTTAAATTTTTTTTGACGAATATGACTATTTTATCAAAATTTTATATTAATTGATGTACAATCTTAGGTCTTGAGAAACCATTTGGTGAATAAGTAATTATTGTTGAGAGTAAAATATTAAAAAAGAATTATTGATTCACGTGAGACACACGTGCAAAGCACGTACACAATATTAGTACTATATTAAAAGCATGAAGACCCTTAGAAATATTGTTTGAACTTTTTGTCATTCCTGTTTTAAATAAAATCATTTTTTCACAGTATTTCTTCAATTAATATATTATTATTTTAATGATATTAAATATTATCTGTAACATAAATCCTAATCCATGAATAATATGGATAGGTTTAATAACGTAAGGCTGGAGGTTTGCACAACTCCTAAATATTTGGTTAAAAAATTTATCTATTACAGTATCCTAAAATGATGAAAAATTATACAAATATTAATTATATGAGGAGAGGTTTAGAATTTGTTTGACAGTCGATTTTCCTACTGCACTTTAGGATAGAAATCCTATTAGACATAAAACTCCATTTTGAAAGTCATGAATTAAATATTATTTTATATAAGGCTTTTGAACAAAATTTTAAAAGAAACAATTGTAATTCACTTTTTTCCAAGTTATAACTTTTGGCTTTGCTAAGTAATTAAAGGTAATATACATACCTTCCTTCCATGGTATATTAATTTAAAATTTTGCTCAGTATTCGAAAAGGTTCAAATTATGTAGTTATTGATTTTTACAATATTTTTGTCCGCCTTTATTATGTAGGTCCCAAGGTAGTAAGTTATTGAGAATGCTCAAAGTTAGGTAAATTTTTGTCACTATTCAAAATGGGTGTGATGGTACTTGCCTAACTCACCAAGTCAAGTAAGTCAAAATTTGCTCAATTCAATTTATAAATAATCAAAAGCGGAAGAGATAAAGTTTAAAGATTGGACAAGCATTAGGGTTTCATGTCTATAAATCATTCCAAGATTGGTGTCAAATGTACAAGCCTCTAAATAGCAATATTCAAAAAAAGTACAAGTCTAGAATGTCTAGTTCTCGTATAGAACATAACAAAGTGAAGAATCCTTGAGGATTTGCCGAAAAGACAAGCAATTATCTTTCAAGTAATCTCAACCTCGATCCTGAATCAGGGGAGAAGGTCTATCAAGGTGGACCAGGCTTACAACCTACAAAATATGTAGCAAAGGGTGAGCACCAAACAACAGGTACTTAGCAAGAAGATTTAAACACAAGTAAAGAATACAAAAAAATACTCCTTCCACATCAACCACATACCACCAAACTACACACCTGCACTCAGAAAATTCCAAGCACAATAACAACAATATACATATACAAATTATTCATCAATTTCTAATAGCAGTTGTCATAGGTTATTGATCACATATACAAATATGTCTTAATATGCAATTCGATTGTACAATAGATATATCAAGGAGGTTTCAAATAATCGACAGATACAATCCAAGTGTAATCATCTCACAATCCAATCTCAATAACTTAAACAAGTTACAAGTATGTAGTGGAATTATATGATATGAAGTGAAATGATGTGATGCAATGTCAAGTATCGTGATGCATGTCTGTCCTACGATACATATCCGCTGATATAGTCAGTCCTGAACCTATGAAGGACATATATGTTCATGTACCTTCCCCTGAGCGTGAGGCCCGACCCCAATATAATCAATATCATATGCCACGGCTCATGTGACCCATCCCCTATTTCTTATATGTGTTACATATCATGGCTTATCCCCTATTTCTCATTTGTGTTACATGTCACGGATCGTATGAACTGTCCTCTATTTCTCATCAGCATTTCATGAGTGGTACTTAGTCACAAATGCACATCAAGAACACATATATATAATGCAATAATGATGAGTGCATGCAAGAGTCCACTTTACAATACATATATCACTTCAAGTCAAATATCACAATAACAAGGCATAAAGATGGATATGTTCCAGGCCTATAGTCAATTCTCTAACCCACAAATAAAACTCAACAACACATATCTCTAATTCCAATAATGATCAATCATAACAGGATCCACAACCCAGATTCTCATATCACAAGAGATTCTCAATATCAGAACATAAGTCAACAAGTCTCAATCTCAATATTTAACTTTCAAGTCATAAATGAAATTCATAATTTGACCAAGTTCTCACAATTTACCAATACAACTCAGTCAATCATTCTAAGTCACAAGCAAAAGTAATATGATGTTTAAGTAAGCATAACAAGGTTTAGGAATTCACTTGCCTCAAATAATAGCCAAATTAAAGAAAATACCAGAGCTTTTTCCCTCAAATTCACACACGAAATGTCACAATCTAGTCAAATATGTATTTACAATTTCAATACAAAGTCAATGACACAAAAATTAAGAAATTCAGGTGAAAAGAAAAAATGATAAAAAATTTCATATCAAAAAAGGTTCTCGAAATCTAAAAATTAATACATGAAAATGTTCCCCACGTAATAAGAAATTTGACGATGAAAATTATTTTGAAAAAAGAGTTAAAATGAACTCTTAATCACGATTTTTCTATCAAATATCTAGAAAACCCCAAATTTCTCTAATTAAAAGTCTCCAATTTTAAGTTAAAATCACTAATTAATCAAGGAAAATTGAAGAATTGAGTTAGAAACACATTACCCAATGATCTTGACTTGAAAAACTTTGAAGAATCTCTCGAAATTCGAGCTTGGAATATTACAAATGAAGAAAAAAGACAAAACCCATAACTTTTAATTAAAACATTGTTTCAGAAATTTTGTACTCCGCGAACGCGGAGCTCAAGGCTTCACACACCTTTGCGAACG
This sequence comes from Solanum aculeatissimum, assembly GCA_038996855.1. NCBI lineage: Eukaryota > Viridiplantae > Streptophyta > Magnoliopsida > Solanales > Solanaceae > Solanum > Solanum aculeatissimum. The sequence continues at coordinate 3,130 of JBCEWC010013777.1, forward strand.
CGGATGTGGGGTTCCTCTTTCTCCTTCTCATAGGTCAAATCCGAACTCAACTCCACCGAATAAAGGAATAAAACATGAGAATCATTAGGAACGTAGCGCCACAATATGAATACATGAAAAAGAGGATGAACCGAGAACAAACTAGGTGGAAAGACAAGTCTATAAGCTACCTTTCCCACTCACTCAAGGATCTCAAAAGGGCCAATATACCTAGGTTGTGCTTGCCCTTCTTCCCAAACCACATAACAACCTTCATAGGTGAAATCCTCAACCAAATATGATCACCCTCCATGAACTCCAAGGGTCGAATCCGCCTATCAACATAACTCTTCTAATGACTCTGGGCTATCAACAACCTACTTTGAATCAAGCGCACCTGCTCCATGGTATCTTCAAGTAAATCAGTTTCAAGGCTATCAACTGCAACAAAATCAAACTATCCTATGGGTGATCTACACCTCCGCCCCATATAATGCCTCAAAAGGGGCCATTTGAATGCTGGAATGATAATTGTTGTTGTAAGCAAACTACGCCAAAGGAAAATACTGATCCAACCTAGCTCCAAAATCAACAACACAAGCTCTAACCATATCCTCAAAAACCTAAATAGTCCTCTCAGACTGGCCATCTATCTGGGGTGAAAAGTTGTACTCAAATTTAGTTGGGTACCCAGACCATGCAGCAAGGCCTTCCAGAAATGGGATGTAAACAATGAGCCACGATCTGACACAATAGAAACTGAAACCCCATGAAGTCTCACAATTTGACTAATATAGAGCTGAGCTAGCTTCTCGACTGTGAACTTTACCTTGACTGGGATGAAATGTGCAGACTTGATCAATTGGTCCACCACCAACCATATGGAATCAAACCTACCAATTGTAGGAGGTAAACCAAACATAAAATCCATAGTAATGTGTTTCCACTTCCACTCGGGAATGGGCATCCTCTATAGCGCCCCCCAGTCTCAAATGTTCACACTTGACCTATTGCCATGTCAAGCACCTAGCCACAAACTCCAATATATCATTCTTCATGCCACACCACCAGTAGTGTTGACTCAAATCATGGTATCTCTTCATTATCCCTGGATGAATAGAATATCTAGCATAATGGGCCTCCTCTCGGATCAACCTGATCAAGTTACCTACCTTAGATGTCATATCCTGGGAGGGTGCCCTTGGCGTGGCCGACACTTAAGAATCATTATTGGTCCCCAAGAGAACCACTTGAATCGATCACTCATTCATCAATAACGGAAGCCTTAGTTTATGTATAAAGTAATGTTCTAGTGGGCTCATCTACTAATGACTCAAAAGAATAAGGGTTCAAAATCGATAATTCAAATTAATTTAATATTGTGAAAATAGTTTGAAAAGTACAAGTATTTAAAAATAAAATATCAATTCTAATCCATCATTGTCTATGAAACCTCTATTTTAAGCATCTAAATAATGTCAATGATAGGTACATGTCTATCTCAAATAAAAAATAAAAGTTCTAAACTCAAAGCAAGAAAGATAAGTGAGGTATCTTCGAATGTTGGAGAGGACTCACCAATCAGATGAATGCAAAAAGATCTTCAACGAAGCGCCTGTTGATGATCTCTAATACTTGTCTCTGCCTTACAAAAAGATACAAGTTCAAATGGACGTCAGTACATGAAATGTATGAGTATGTAAAAAATAGTTAGAAATGAAAGGACATAATCAAATATACTCAACTCAACCATCAACTCAACTCAAAAGAATCAACTCAACTCAAAAAGATAAGTAACTCAATTAGAATACCATAAGTCAAGTAAAAATATAGTTTAGACATAGATCAATCACATCTAATCAAATCCAATCCAATCCAATCCAATCCAATCCAATCAGAGTACTATCATGTCCTATTATGAGTTTTTCTAACCGACAATCATCACCTATGAACCGATAATGATACAACAAATTGGTGTTGTTGCCCACCCGTCCAATACCTTACTAGGGTAAGGGTCGCTCACAATCAATTAATCAAACCCTCTTAAAGGACTTTAGAGGTATGACCCCTACCCAATCAATCCTATGCTAGCAACATAGTTATTAGTTTGAATTGGACTTACTCTTACCAAATTTGGCGCTCAATGCTCATAAATCAATCAATGAGTCTCATAAGGACTCTTAGCAATCCATCACAATCAAGCCTTTTGGCCTATCAATCATCTGATAAGTTTTTAATCAAACCTTTCAAGAGGAATTTAGACAATAATTAAGAGGAATATCAATTTAGACCAATCATTTGAGTTCAATTTATGAGGACTCAATAGACCATTCAATTCTATCAACACGATCATCACATTCACATTACAATCACAATCAACATTCATCATGTCAAGGCTCTAGATCCATCTGCTAGGTTCATTCATGCAAATATTTTATTAAATAATATTTAGGGTTTATGAAATAATTTATGTAAACATATTTGTTCAGTAAATCAAGTTTATGATGATCATCAAGCATGTAAAAATACATAGAATATATTATTTACAAGAAAACCTTCAAACAAACATGCATGGGAACTCAATGCTTTCACATTGTTTGTATTACCATAAATGGGGTTTATATAGTAAATAATGCAATATAATTATTCAAAAAATTAACTCAAGAGAATTATCAATCCTTTAATGGATTATAAGAATATTCTAGGATTTTAGGTACAATATCAATAAACCATTCATGGGAGGCTAAATCATTCATAATTTAATTAATTGATTTATGGGGCACATGGAAGAACAACTCCATGTTTTAGTTTAGCCTTACATACTCGGAAGAATAAATTTTTTTGAAGAAACCCTTGAATTGGCACCTTGCAGCTTGAACTTGAAAAACCCTTCTATGAAGTTTGAAGAAGAATCCTGATTCAAAATCCAAGGTTCTTGAAGAAAATCTTGAATTTGGAACCTTTAGATATTGTGGATATGGAGAAATTTGTTTCTTGAAGTCCTTGAACTTTGGGAGAGGAAATATTGGGAATCTTGGGAGTCACAATACGTATTACGATGCTATTAGGTTATAAGATGGGCTTTGTCAAGTTATTCAAGAAAGGTCAAATATAACCTTTTAGGGAAGTCAAATAATCATCAAAATTGAAAAAAATAACCTTTTGATGAGTTTTGGCGGCCAAAACGCTAGTTTTAGGGATCCATCATCAAACCATTAGGAGCATCAAATGTGGACCTTGGTTCACCCTTTATGACAGTTTCTAAGCTTTCTCGGAGTGTTCCGGTTGTCTAAATTGGTGGATCACTAAATTTTACAGATTCAACAGGCTTTCGTAAAATGGTCATAACCTTTACTTCAATCTCCAATTAAGGCAAAATTAGATGCGTTTGAAAGATAATTCAAATATATTTAATTTGATATAATATGGGTCACCTAACACATTATGTGCTGAGAGATATGATCATTTGAAGTTGACTCTTTTAGGAATTCATACCAAAACTTAGCCGATGAAAATGTATTGAACTTGGCTTGACCTTGGGTGTCCCTTATGACCTCAAACCATATCTGACACACTTCAAATAATTTGAAAAGGACCTTAACATACATTTGAAACTTTGAAGTTATTGGATAACACAATTTAATAGAATTTCATATCGAAACTCAATCGTTAAGGAGGATTTCATCGAAACTTTGTGTTAAAGAATTTTTATTACCTTAATTCATCTTAAATATATCATCCCCCTATAGAATAGACTTTAATATTTATATTCAAGATTAGAAACACTCTCATGATCCCATATGCATAAGAGGAAAGTTTGGATCTTAGTCTAGGAATTTTTAAGGTGTTATAATATCTCCTCCTTGGGATCATTGATGTGCTGCTGAAATACAAAATTTTTGATTCTTAAAACTTAGAATTTTCTGTGTTCTCAAAGCGATGTTAGTAGGTTTTATGTGTTTTTATGTTAATTTTATAGGATTCGAGATGATTTTTGGCAAAGTCCATAGATTTACAAATTTTTAGTGATTTACGAAGCAGTTTATGGATCGTGGTTAATTCCATGAGACATAGGATGTCTCATGGATCAGATCCAGTGATGGGATGATTTTCAGAAGTTTAAACCACGAGTTTCCAGATGAGTCATAGAAATCTTGAAGATTTGTATATGAGTTCGTAGTATGAAGATAAAAAAATATATTGAATACTGAAGTGTTATCAGATGAGGTCACTTTCGAGTCATAAGTTAGATGACGGGTCGTGAATAAGATTGTGCCTAGAGGATCAAGATTTTTAATAGTTTAAGATAATTTAGCAGATGAAATCGGGTACAGGCCGTAAGTTAGAAGACGACTCATAGGAAGGTCTCGTAGGTTGACAACAAATTTTTGTGAAGAACAAAGTATGAAGCCCAGGTACGGGCCGTGATTTCATATACGACCTGTAACCCTCCTCGTTTGAGTTGTTGAATCTAGTTATCCTATTCTATTTTGGATTTATATTTTACTTATTATAAATAGTTTTTTTTAGGTTTTTTCTTAAAGGGAACGATAGAAATGTCAAGGAATAAGTAGAGAGACTTGAGAACTCATATTTTGTGACTTTACATTGAGATTATTACATTGTGATTTCTTGTGGAGAATTTTGGATTTCTTGTTCTTCAATTCATCGTTGTAAGTGTTTAATTATGTTATTCCATAATATGATTCTTTCATCTACAATGATTATGCATAGCTAAATCTATAACTAGGGTTATAAGAACCATGAAAAACTAACGAAACAAAATCCGAATAATTCATAATTCTTGGAAAGTGTGCATGTATGTATTAATTATTTATCTTCATTATGAATGATTTTTAACAGTGGCTAACGTTAGAACTTGCCTAATTCTTACTGACTGGATCAAGGTAGTAATGAATGGGATAAGGGAATAACTAACAGGATTCGATGTGATCCCTCTCGTCTAATCAACCTGAACTGATCATGGGATGGTGTATTGAAACTAAAGGTAAGGGTTAGTTTGGTCACACTACGAGGATGGATCAAATCATGTAGTGAAATTTACCTTTTGCCTGGATCAAAGGGTTAGATAAACATAACTTATCGTTCTGCATATTACTCACTGGAAAAGGTTATGATTATCTGGATAGACTGAGTTAGGAAATCATGGAGAACACAATATTATAGTTACTTCTCTCACTAAATTCACAATACTCTTACTTGATTGATCGCTACAATTTAGGTTTACTTATTGCAATTTTACAACCCCCCCACTTCGGTAAATAAGTAGATTAATTTATCCTAATTACTCATAATTGCTCCAAGTCTAGACCATATTCCTTGTGGGATTTGACCCTAACCTTTGTTAGGTTCTATATTTTAACAGTGACCACTTATGCTCAATTTGGAGGTATAGTTTGAGCGACATCAAAATTAGTAGCATCGTTGCCGGAGAATATAACTTTTAGACTGGTTTAATTTGAGTGATTTGTGAATTAATCCTTATTTTACTTATTTTTTGTTGTTTTTGTTTTCTTACAGCATACAAGTGTAGTGTATGCCTTGTGCCCGAAGTTGAGGCAATCCCTTGAGGATCAAATCATGCAGTGAAATTTACCTTTTGCCTGGATCAAAGGGTTAGATAAACATAACTTATCGTTCTGCATATTACTCACTGGAAAAGGTTATGATTATCTGGATAGACTGAGTTAGGAAATCATGGAGAACACAATATTATAGTTACTTCTCTCACTAAATTCACAATACTCTTACTTGATTGATCGCTACAATTTAGGTTTACTTATTGCAATTTTACAACCCCCCCACTTCGGTAAATAAGTAGATTAATTTATCCTAATTACTCATAATTGCTCCAAGTCTAGACCATATTCCTTGTGGGATTTGACCCTAACCTTTGTTAGGTTCTATATTTTAACAGTGACCACTTATGCTCAATTTGGAGGTATAGTTTGAGCGACATCAAAATTAGTAGCATCGTTGCCGGAGAATATAACTTTTAGACTGGTTTAATTTGAGTGATTTGTGAATTAATCCTTATTTTACTTATTTTTTGTTGTTTTTGTTTTCTTACAGCATACAAGTGTAGTGTATGCCTTGTGCCCGAAGTTGAGGCAATCCCTTGACTCCGTTTGATTCAGAGATCCAAAGAACATTGAGAAGAATGACCTAGGATAACGCAAACAATGTTGCTAATAATTTTGCAAACATTGCACTAAATCAGAATAATAATGATGATACACCACCACAGGATTTTCAAAATGTTGCTCATAGATGGACTCAATATAGGCTTGACCCTATGGCAGTGGATGTCACCGGAGCTATACTACTACCTCATTTATCGAATGACACTAAATTTGTGGTGTCGAGCGGGCTACTAAAGATGTTGCAGAACAGAGGCTTGTTCATGGGCTTATCATCAAAAGATCTGCATAACCATCTACATAATGTTGTATTTGTCTGTAAGAGTATGATGGAAAATTAGAATTTATCCATGGATATCGTCGAGCTCCGTGTCTTCCCATTATCACTCATAGGTGATACAATAGTATGGTAATCTGATCTCCCATAAGGTTTTATCACTACATAGGTCGGCATGCAGAAAGCCTTTTTGGAGAGGTTCTTTCCCAGATCGAAGAAGTTGAAGTTGAGAGATTTGATCTATAACTTCGAGCAGTTACATGGTGATTCGATAAGCACTAAATAGGAAAGGTTTGCAAATTGCTTGAGGAGTGTTCCTAACCACAAGATCGTTGATGATGCCTTAGTGGAAATATTCTATCGGGCCTTAGATGATAATTATAAAATTATGGTTGAACCAATAATAGGAGTCTCACTTTTAGATTGCCCATTCTCCGTTGTAGTTGAAAGACTAGAAAAGGTGGCAAAGATAAATCATGCATGGGGCTCGAGAGACAAGTCGACGATGAAGAGTTCCTTTTTAGTTAGTACAAATTCAGTGCAGGCCTAGATAAATAAAGAAATGATGCAAGAGTTAGCTCGAATTAGTACAAACGTAGGGTTGTTGATGAAACAGAGCAAAAATGTGTGAATGTAGTGAGTCATCAGTCTCTATGAGCACCCATGTATGAAGAGCTCTTTTATGTGGAAGACACTTGCTTAGTGACTGACCGGATGGGGGGTTTCCAGACCAACGTCCATGGGTCTAATCAGGACTATTGGTGCCAAGGTCAAGGGAATCAAGGTCAGAACTTCAATCGAGATGGTGCTTTTAGAGATAATAATTGAGATGGCTACTATATAGAAATAGGGGCTAGGACAGAGATAGCGATTAGGGAAGTAGATATGGTTACATAAATGATTCATATGTCTCACCAGACAATTGTGATTCTGAGGTTGGTAGTTTGAGGATCAAGAAGATGTTCGATAGATTGTCAAAGAAGGCTGACGCTTAGGACGAGACCTTGAAAGGGATGAAGTCTGGCATTTCAAGCATTAATAAGAAGATTAATTCTCATTATGTGGCCATCAAGTAGCTGGAGAAACAATTTGGTCAGATCTCTACACAGTTAAACCAGTGCCAGAAAGGTAAATTTCCAAGCAACACCGTGCAAAATCTGAAGAATAATAGAGAGTGCGTTGTAGTGACAACATAAGTGATAAGCAGATGATCGACCCACCAACGCCAATAGATGATGTTAAGGCTCGTGAGGAGATGCTAACACCAATGATGGATTAATAAATGAGGTAGTGATGCCAAAGAAATTAAAATACCATACCTAGACCTCCAACTTTGTTCCCTCAGAGACTCAAAAACAAGCAGGAGGAAGATAAGTTTCAACACTTCATCTCTATGTTAAAGCAACTAACTATCAACATTCCTCTCATTGAGGTATTAGAGAAAATGTTTGGGCATGAGAAATTCATGAAAGACCTAGTAACGAAGACGAGAATTATGAGCCAAGAGCTCTCGCAGGAGCTTCAACATTATAGTACCATTGCAACAAGGTCCTTCATACAGAAGAAGGAGGATCCCAAAACATTTACCATACCTTGCACCATCGGAGATACTTAATTTTCAAAGGCATTGTGCAATTTAGGTGCCTACATCAATCTAATGCCTCTTGCAGTGTTCAAGAAGTTAGGCTTGGGAACCCTTACACCAACAAGCATACGATTGTTAATGGCTAACAAGACAGTGAAAAATCTTGAGGGGATACTCTACGACGTACTAGTCAAAGTGGAAAAATTCATATTCCCTGCAGACTTCGTGATTCTGGATTATGAGGTTAACTTTGAAGTCCCAATTATCTTGGAAAGGCCCTTCCTGGCTACTGGACGAGCACTAGTGGACATGGAGTCAAGCCAACTCAAGTTTAGATTGAATGATGAAGAAGTCATCTTCAACATTTGTCAGTCCATGAAGAGACTTGATAATCTGAAAATGGAAGTTTGGGCATTTGGTGAAGTCTGAGTAACCAAGTTGTCCAAGTCATGTCGCAACACTAAATCAGGCTCTACTTAAGAGGCAACACAAAATAATTGTTGTAATTTTTATGTTTTTGCTTTTTGGACTTCTAGGTTGCTTATTTTTCCAATTTTAGGTTGTAATCATGGAATTATAGATTAGGAAACTATGGGGTAATAGTTTGCTTGCTTGAGCATATGCAGGAATAGGGTAAGGCAACAAACCAGAGCAAAAAGAAGAGAAATATTAGTTCTACGATTGGTTCCACGGGTCGTGGCTTACACCACAACTCGTACACTGGTTCGTAGAACCTTCCAGTAAAAAGAAATCTATGCACTCTACGCGAGCCAACTTTATAGCCTGTAAATAAAACTACGGATCGTGAATGGAGTTCGTGGACCACAGGTAAGATTATGAACATGACAAGTTTCGGGGGCACTTATGACCTAACATATGAGCTGCATGTCTATGTACGCCTCGAATATGGGTCCGTAAAAGTCAAGTCCTTAAAGCTAGGGTTTTTGAACCACGAAACAAGACCTTACGGGCTGTAGAAACTCTTATGGCCCATAATTGTGGTTTCGTGGGGTTTTATCCCCACTTAAACTTGACCCGACTAATTGAAAAAAAGAGGGGTAAAAGGAAATATCCCTCATTTTCTCATTAATTACAAATACCCAAACCCTTTCCTTCTTTCCCAAGACTCTGACCACCGCTGAGCTCACTGTTATTTTTTCTGACCTAAATTCTGGCCAAACTCCGGCCACTCTTCTACAAGTTCGGCACACCTAGGGCTTCACTTTTTTGAGTTTCTCTTGACAATTCTTGGCTTTTTGATCGAAATTTCGGTATGTGTTGTTCTTAATTTTTCATATTATATAGGGAAATTGTATAAATGTTTGGTACTTTTTTTAGAATGATATTATGATGTCATTCCCCAATATTAGGTGTTGTCTATACATGGGGAGTATTATATGCTTGGAACTATTTCATTAATTGCATTGAAATTGAAACCATGCTTATGATTGTCAACATCATTGCTTGAACCTATGAAACACCTAGTCGAATAAGTCTAAATTATTTATCTTAGTAAATAATTGATAAGGTGGTGCATGAATAACACACCGGAATGATGAAATTGATTTAATTTTCCACAAAATTTTGGCATGATGTTGTTTGTAATCATGAAGTCACTTCTCGTTGGAATCAGATTGAACTAATTTGTTGTAATCGATATGTGATTGCATGTATTGAATGATAGCGTGCTAAATTATTTGTTCGATATTGGTTGATGTGATATTTTCATGTTGAATTGATGGGTGACGGGGTGGAGTAATGATTTGCGCATGTTGGGTGTTGAGTAACTTGGTGAAAATATGTTATGGGATGAATTGGGTGCAGAAAAGCTAGGGTAGGATTGGTTTGAAATGTGGTTGCTTCAATGTTGTTAAAGTTGTGTACCCTATTGTTGGTTGTGATTGTTTTGGCTTGATATGGATTAAGGGAATCATGATGGTGACCTTAGGATACCCATGTTGCTTTTTGTTTTTTACAGCATGAGGGTCTTTTACAACCCGTGGATTAGTCCATAAACTATAGTTTCCCCTCATAAGTTGAAATAAAAAATATGGGGTTTTCAAGGATGTCATCAGACAAAACCACTTACGGGTCAAAGTTTAGACTATGGCTCGTAAAATGGTTTTGTAGGTTCCTTTCCTGCACACATTGGAATTCTAGAATTATACCTACGACTCAGTCTACCGCTTGTAGGCTCTTCTACAAGCCATAACTGGTCTCGTAGGTGCATTTCCAGTAAAAAGAATTCCTGTACCCTGTATCCTACGAATGTTTTCTACGACTCATAGTCCAACCTACGACTCATAGAGGAGCCTTTGTAGGCCTTCCTGTGACTTATTCTGGTTACATTTTAATGTTCTTTCTTTAGTTCGGACGATTAATGTGTACTTGTACTTGTGTGCTTCCAGGTACTATGGCTCCTCTACCTAAAAGAGGTAAGATAGAGGCCATGCGGGACCACCTTCACAATGAGACTACAGATTCTGAGGCTAGTGGATCCATAGAGGAGATTGGTATCCATCCAGATAAGGGCATCGAGAGACAATATACATGAGCGGCAACTAGACAGATAGTGTCAGCCTAGACACTGGCCATAGTTGCTCCATCTCCCTAGTCAGAGGAGGGAGATGCCCAGTAGAGCAACTCTATTTAGATGAAGGACTCCTAAGAGAGGTTCGAATCAGGTTCTAAAGGAGGAGATGACTCAGATTCGGGTGAGGAGTCAGGCTCCGAGGCTGCAGAGTCCACACCAACACAGTTAGATACATTGATGAGTAGATAGTGTGTCCATGGTATGCAGTGCATCTACAGGGATAGCATCCAACACGATGAGTGGGGTCATTAGGCTCGCACTATATTTGAGTAGCCACGGATAATTACCACAGGTCTTGACAGTGCTCCAACACTCCAAGACACTATGGCCCGATATCGCTTGGAGTAGTTAGCAGCCCCATCGGGGAAGTACTCACTGGAGATGGTTTGAGTTTTACGCATCTTACAATACTACCATCGTGGAGTCAACCATGAAAGGGAGGTGATACCTCACTCAGTTCCACATTACACAGACGATAGTGTGAGGATTTTTGGTCGATATATTTGAGATCACCATTCGTCGGTTCTTGTTTGTTCCAAAGTCTTAGACCCCTATTTTAACAGTTGAGTATGATATATAGGCTAGGGCAGATGTCACGACCCGAATAGGGGGCCTAGATGTGACATGGCGAAAGAGGACCCAAAGACCTTTGATCAAGCCATCATAGCATCATTACACTCATCATCGGTTCGGAAATACAGAAGCTAAAACATGTAGCACATAAGCTCTAAAGGTTTAGGGACTTGGGACTCAAGCTATGGGGGCAATATGGGAAAGGGATAAACATGCTTGCACATGACACATAGTCATACATCATGCTCAACATTTAAGTCTTTATAATAACATGGGAACATAAGCCATCACCATAACATGAGACATAATCATAAATCAAGAAAAAGTAACATAATATTACATAGCCAAATATCCGACATATAAGTTAAACATACAAGAGTAAGATTTGTCCAAACATGCCTCTACAAAGAAGAGCGGGGCCTCGACAACCTTGAGGCTCACCCTCAATTCAAAGAAAGTAAATACATGAAATAAAAGGTAGATAGATGGTGGCTATTGCCCTTGAACAATAGGGCTCACCACTACAAGTCTTCAA
>JBCEWC010013778.1:0-14832 GCA_038996855.1 Solanum aculeatissimum
CCCCCCTCTCCCCTCCCCCCCACTCCCAGAGCCAACATTCTCGTCAAGGGTATTCATACTTTTAGAACATGAGTGAGTGATTTTTATATTAAGGGATGTTGAACAATTGGTATATATCCAAATATCTATATTTAACCTATATATTCGAAAAAGTTTTCCAATAAAGGGTGTTCATCTAACCACTTTTGGGTGAATGTAGTTCCGCCCCTGGGGAGGGGGTTATGGGGTGGATAGTAAAAGTAACAGCTGGTGCCAGCTTAAAATTATTCCATAAGAGTTGGAGACTTGATTTGTTTGGCATTGGATTGTTTAGTAATATCTATGGTGTTTTATTTAGAAGGGAGGGAGGGGTGGTGTGTTAAAGAAAATGACACATTCCATCAATCAATGTGAGACATCATAACATTTTTAGTCTAGACAATTGGAGCGTGAACAATATAAATGAGAGCGTGAAACCAAGAATAGATTTGATTTTGATATTATTATAGGACAATAACTGTCACTTAACTAATATGGGATATTGCCAGCGCAAAGCCATCTTTATCGAAGGAATTTTAGTAAATTTTCTTTGTCGAAAAATTATTTTTGTATATATAGGTGAAAAGAGAATATCTTTACGTGTACGTCTAAATTGTTGAATCTCGTAAACATAAGAAAGAGATTTTTGTTGAATTGCCTCGACGAAATTTCGATATTTGTCATTGGATACTGTAACTGGAGGCGGATAGTACATCAGTTGTGGATTCGGTTGAATTCAGTATCTTCAGTTGAGATGAAAAAGGTAATTCAGTGCACTAAATTTTCACTATGTGCAGGGTCTGAGAAAGAACATGACCATAATGGTCTATTATCTATAGTTTTACTCTGCATTTTTGCAAAAGGTTGTTTCCTGATCATATGACAACTTGAACACTAAATTAGTTGAGACGTATGTGTGCGCTAAATATTCAATAAATCAGTATAAAAATATATTTCAAACCTAATAAATCAAGCAAATCTTGATTTATGAACTTGAATTTGTAAAGTTTTTTAAAAAGTTTAAAAATTGAATTCGCCCCATATGGACCCCCTTATGTTTGCTTTCATGGCATGATTTTGACTAGTGAGTGTAAGCCAGCTAGCTAGCTAAGACCAAATGTAATGACAAAAAGTACAATAAATCAAAAGAGCTATGAAGGGCAAAATGTGTATGGTCTTGTTCAAATATTTGTACTATTGGTAGAATTCATTTGGCTCTAGTTTGCCAAGTTTCTTATGACCTTTGTTGATAAGGCCAACAACTTTCACCAATGGCAAATTAGTTTCATTTTATGAGCTACCATATAATAGTGAAAAGTTTTGGCTAAGGGGTAAAAAAAGGAAATAATAATGATTTGGATAAATGTTGATAGATGGAATTTGAATAGAAATGGAAAAATTTCTAGCATGTATCAAAGAGATTTTTATAAATGGGGCAAAAATTTGAATTAGTCGAACTAAAAATAGGCAGAAAGCGCTCTCATTTGTACTTTGTTGATTTGTATCTATTTTATTGGGTGATTTACCATAATGGCCTTGAAAGTAGACCAGTCTTAAATTTAAAGTTTAATAAGTAGCTTTTAACTTTTAAAGATGAGCAATAAATCTCGGAAAAAAGTGCAAATGGCCCAAATAGTGATCCCACATTTGGGCTTCTCCACAAAACATGGGCCAAGCCCACCTTCAACCCTCGTATTATATGCTCAAGAAAAATAACATGTTATGTCAGTATTATACGAATTTAGCATTTAAAATTTCGATACTGAAATATCTCTCTAAAATAATCTAATTAGATTTCAAGATGCTCTAAATTTTTAAATTTTTTTAATGTGATTTTAGGTTTGCTTCATTTTCACATCTAATTAAAATTGATTACCAAAACATGTCACACGAAATTTGTTTAAAAAAGGAAAGGGTAGGTAAAATTAGATAGGGCTTAAGATCACAAAAAAAAAATTATTTATTTATTTTCAAATGGTTTTAATTTGTTTTTAAAATTTTTGGCCTTCGAAATTGAATTTATATCTAGCAAGACATAACTTTGAGATATTAACAACAACAATAATAATATACCCGGTGCAATCTTACAAGTGGGTAAAATGTACACAGACCTTATCACTACCTCATAGAAATAGAAAGGTTGTTTCTAAAAGGCCCTCATCTAAAGAAATATCATCCCCAAAAGCAGAAAATATATACTAGATATGAAACGACAACAAATGAAAATTTATAACGATAATAAAAGTAACAAAATAAATGACGGATAATAATAATACAGTATATAACGACACAACTACCTCTAATAACCTACTATATCACACAACCCGACATCATCCTACCTCTACTAGTTTTTTAACCTTCTACCCTAATACACAACCTCCACTCCTTTCTATCTAAGGTCATGTCCTCGGTGATACGAAGTTGCGCCATATATCTTGTCTAATCACCTCCCTCCAATACTTTTTTGATCTACCTCTACCCCTCTACGTAACCCCTAAATACATCCTCTCGCACCTCCTGACAGGCGCACTTCTTCTCTGCACATGTTCAAACCATCGCAGTCTCGCTTCTCTTATTTTATCTGCCACAGAGGCCACCCCTAAATTCCCCCATATGATCTCATTCCTAATCTTATCCCTCCTGATATGTCCACATATTCATCTCAACATCCTCATCTCCGCGACCTGCATCTTCTGAACATGTGAATTTTTGATTGACCAACACTCCACCTCATATAGCAAAGACAGTCTACCCACCATTTTGTAAAACTTACTTTTAAGTTTAGATGGTATCTTCTTATTACGCAATACTCTAGAGGCGAACTTCTATTTCGTCCATGTTGCCCCAATACGATGTGCGACATCATTGTCGCTATTGCCATTACTCTAGATGATGGACCAAAGATACTTAAAATTTTCTTGGGAATAGATTGAGTCGCAAGCCTCACTTCAATGTCTGCTTCATCCCTCGCAACACTGAATTTGCACTCCAAGTATTCTATTTTGGTCATACTCAATTTAAACCTCTTTGTATTCCAAATTATGTCTCCAAACCTCCGATCAAAATTACCTCCATTTGCTTGTACTTTTCCCTATTGAGAATTTTTATGTTAATAAAAGGCCTCTAAACACTCTGCTAGTGGTATAAAATTGATTTAAAATATATATGACAAATAAATTATTTTACAGATGCAAATCCATTATTTCTTCCCTAGAAAACACCCCAACACCATACTGTTCAGGGTCCATTATTGTTCCAATCCATAAGAAATGATATGAACCTAGATATAATTTTTAAATATCTCCAATTTTTTTTCTAATAAATAATTTGTTAAATTAGGGAAGATTCTTTATGAATGGAATTAAATAACATTTTTGCATGCAATGATTTTCTATATAGATAATAGGTAGCATATTATTTATATTAAGAAATTTCTATTCTCATGATACATGCTAAGACCTAGTAAAAAATAATTCAAAATATAACAATACTTCCACTAATTAAATCTTATATATATAAAGAGTTGTGGCTATAAGTGTGAAACTGATGAAGATTGCAAACCACTTACCATTTGTTCAAAATGTCGTAAGAGTATATTAAGGGAAAGGTTGGCTTGCATCCTTCCATAGAAATCCACTTGAACCAAAATTGCATGTTGTTTCAGTTGTCGTATTACTTGTTATATCAGTATTCTCTATTGTATATTTTTTACTTCTTGTTTTGTTGTGTTTTACTTGAGTGGATCGAGGATCTATCAGAAATAACTTTTATACCTACGTACATGAGGTAGGAATAAATGTTGCTCACACATTATATAACCTCGATCTTCAGATTCCAGTTATGAAAATTCACTCGAGTTGTTGTTGTTTGTACTTGTGCTCCTTTTATTGTTGAATAAATAATAAGTGACTATTGCATGTTTGTACTTGTATAACTTTTATTGTTAAATCTATCTATTATTTAAATTTAATATTATGTCAGAAATATACGAATTTAGAATTTAAGAAAGTTTAAATTTAAGAAAAAATTCCTTGGATTATTTAATTACGGATAGCAATAGGACAAATTAAATAAAATTTGGACGATTCATAATAAATATTATAAAATTAAGTATTATTAATTTCTTCTTAAAAAAAAAGTGATTAACTAAAGGACTAGTAATGACTCTTTTGATTCCTTAGCTATATATTAATAAGTTTTATTTTTAGTTCTTTTAATATTTGATTAAGCATATTTAGTCAGTTTTTAATAAAAATATAACTTTTTAGTCCCTTTATATAGGAAATATATATTGAAGACCTATCAATAGAATTTGTTATGTTTGAACAAATTTGTTCAAGTTGACACATGAGTTAAATAGGGGAAGGTTGGCTTATATCATTTTAAGAAAAACTATTTAAATAACGATTGCTGGTGGAAAATGATAAATATTCTGTAAAATAAGTTGTTTGAGGTGCGTTCAGACACCACAATTAATAATATATATATGTGCGCGAGCGCGTAACTACTCATAGTGTGTATGTATATGTGTGTGTATATATATACACACATAGTGATTCATCCTTGGATGCTTTATATAATAGCAGCCAGGAGAGAGATTGCACACATGGGATAGTACTAGCTAGCACTAGTGGATAATAAAATATAATTTTTGAAAAATATATTTTTTATATTTTAAACAATTTTATAGCCCTATATATATGTGTAATCTTCCATCAAGCAAGAAAATTAAACTCTATTAATTAACATGGCTAAGATGTTCCTATCTCACAAGCTCTCTTTCTTCTTTTATATTCTTCTTGTTTCACTTGTTGGTAAGTAATTAGAAACTTTTATCATCCCTTATATTTTCTTTATTATAACGAACTTCTTGGAAATATGAAAAATGACTTTTTTTGTAATAATAGTAGAAAAAAATAAGTCGTATTGTCTTTTCCGCCGTCATAACCACCCCCTCCACCACCAAACTTCACCCTACATTTCCCGACCTCCGCCATATCTTCATAGTTTTGTCTTTGATATATACAAATGTTTTTAGGATAATATTTTTTACTTATATATTAAACAGAAGAAAATAAGTAAGAAATCATTTAATTTCCTAGAAAATATTTTCTTGAAAAATGAGAAATATTTTTCCACCATATCGAACACACCCTTGTCTTCAATTTTTAATATTACTTACTTCTTTTACTTTATTCATTGTTATTTTGTTTTCTTTCTGCTTCTGCTCTGATTATTTCACTTTCCTGAGTCAAGGATCTGTCAGAATATGTTACGCTTTCCAAACCCTACTTGTTGTTACTAACTGATAATTAGCTTCATATTCCTTTTATTAAAATTGGTTATTTATCTCTAACTACATATTATTAATTCTATTAATCATGTTTTTGCAGTTAATTCACTTTGGTCCTCCAAAACTCATCAAGTGATGGCTCTAAGAAACTTACCTTTTAAAGAAGAAATACAAATGATTGAGCAAATTCTAAAGCCTTATGTATCTTCATGTGGCAAATCTTGTACATCTAATGAATATTGCCAAGTTTTTAAAGGTTCACCATGTACACAATGTAGATTGAGTACTAAAAAGTCCAAGAAATGGACATGCAACTTGTGGAGATCATAATCAAATGTTGTAAAAAGAAATAAATTGAAATTAGCTACGAAACGAACTTTCACTGATCTATGTATCTTTTATGTCTTTTACTTTCTTTCAACTTGAATTTCGTACCAGTATGGTTGAATAAATCATTGTTGATCTAATATTTTATGTATCGTTAATTCATCTCTAAATATGATCAACGTTATACTTTACTGTTTAATTTCAAAATTTGTTTGTTGCTAATTTTGATTTTTTAATTAGTAGTGCATCATGATAAAAGTATTGATCGAAATACATATTGTTTGACTTTTAAAAAGAAAATTAAATCATGATAAGTAAAAACAAAAAGACGGAGCGGTAGACATTAGTCAATGTAATTAATTGGAAGGACACAACGTTGGGATATTTAATCTGGCATAGAGTTTAAGAAAATAAAGAAAGTTATTAAATTTTGTGATCATAAACTAAACACCACCACCAACAACATATTCAGTGGAATCTCACTAGTGGGGTTTGGGGAGGGTAAAATGTACGTAAACCTTATCACTATCTCATAAAGATAGAGAAATTGTTTCCAGAAGATCCTCGTCTAAAAAATATCAAACCCCAAAAGTAGAAGATACTAGATATGGAAAAAAAACAAGTAAATGATAATACATAAATGTAATAAAAGTAACAAATATAAGACGAATAATAACAACACAAGATATAAAGACACGACTAATCCTACTAACCTATTATATCACAAGATGAGACATCCTCCTACCCCTACTAGCCTATTAACCTTCTACCGTTATAATACGCGATCTTCAATCCTTTTTATCTAAATATATAAAAAATATATCAAAATATTCTTGCTACGTATGATATTAATAAACATATCGTGTAGAAAAATAGAATTAGAAAGTTACCAGAAAAAAAAATATATTCTTTTTTTTAAATCAATCCCTCGATGACCACCAAAGTTACCCCATATTGTCCATACTTTCATTATTCCTCTAAGCCTCCATTGCCATCAACTTCTCCTCTATTTTTGCGATAGATCAGAGAAGGGATCAAGCCATCTCATTTAATCCTTGACTAGTCATATCAAAAGTTAATACCGAATAATACGACTGTCATTTGAAATAACGTAACCTTACCGTCTTTACAAAGGCCTCTATCACTCTTTTTCAAGAATAAGTAACTATCTGATCTCAATTTTAACTATCGTGCTACAAAACCAAGTGATTTTTCTTTTTCAAAAATCTTAAAAATTTAAATTTAAATTTTAAATTTGTTTATTGAGCAATTACTTTAAAGTCAATCTTCTTAGGTGTCTCCACAATAAAGCCTCCACTAGAATAAAATTATTGATAAAAAAAGGCCGCCGTTAAAATATTGTATAGTGCAAAAAATATTTTTTTAATTAAAAGTTTTTATTTTAATTTGTGTGTATAAATATTGAAATTTGAAATCTTAGATTTATATTATTAAAATAAAACACTTTTTATACAAACGACGGTCTACTTTTTTTTTTTTTTGACTTTCCATCCGAAATTCGATACTCATATTGAAGTCTGACTAATCTAAATTCGCACCGAGATATCACATATTAAGATAGCCCTCCCTAACAAAAGGGGCTCCTACCCTTTTTTGGCTTTCCATTCGAAACTCAGTACTCACATTAAAGTCTGACTAATCTAAATTCGCGCCGAAAAGTCCCACATTAAGATAACACTCCTAACAAAAGAA
The DNA here is from genome assembly GCA_038996855.1 of Solanum aculeatissimum. Lineage (NCBI taxonomy): Eukaryota > Viridiplantae > Streptophyta > Magnoliopsida > Solanales > Solanaceae > Solanum > Solanum aculeatissimum. Next base: position 7,352 of record JBCEWC010013778.1, read on the forward strand.
ACTCTCTATCAAAGCTCGAACTCTACGCCTTAGTTAAAGTCAAAGAAATACTTATCATTGCAACACAATTCTTATTATTAAATGACTATCTGCTTGACATGATTCAAATTTAATTTTTTTAATTAAAGACGAAGAAATACATATCCCGTTTATCACCATTCTTATTAGATAGGCAATACTCCTCCACTTGAGTAACAAGTGTGTTCTATAAATAATAAAATATTATGCAATAATTTTGTAACAAACATTAGTTCTTATTATTATCTTTCTTAATAATAAAATAAAAGTGACTCATCTTTTGGTCTTTGGATGCTTTTTATAACAGCAGCCAGAGAGAGAATGCACATGGGACACTAGAAATAAATAATAAAAATTTAAAGAATATAATTTTATATTTAAAATAATTTTATATAAAAAAAACTATATATGTAACCTTTCATCAAACAAGAAAATGAACTCACACAATTTAGATCTTCAAACCCTAAATATAAACATGGCTAACAAGTTTTCTTTCTTTTTTTGTGTTCTCCTTGTGACATTGGCTGGTAAGTATTTTCAATATTTTTCGTATTCTGTTTGGTCAAATTTTTAAAATTAAAATTTTAGAATATATTTTAAACACTTTTAGTTTATCAGAAATTTGATCAAACAGACTATTAGTCTCTTAAAAAGTATCACTTTAATAGAAAATATATATACGGATTTTAAATATATATTACTTTTTTATATAAGATGGGGAACTCGTAGTTGCTATGCAATAGCTCGCAAACCACATAGGAGAGGTTACCCGCACTAGGCAAGCCAGTGCGATGAGCTCGACCCAGAAGGCAAACCCTAGTAAGGGATTTCGAACTAAAGCCCAAACCACTGGACTGCCCTGAAGAGTCAAATATATCAGACGCTATTTAAGTTAAATTTTCATTATTATTATTGATTGATCTCATTTTATGTTATGTTATGTTATGCAGTCGATTCATTTTGGCCTTCAAACATACAAGTGATGGCATTACGAGACGTACCTTTAGAAGTACAAGCAATAGAGCAGATTGTACAACCAAATCTTGCCAATAAAAAAGGATGTTACAATCTTTGTTCATCAGATGCAAATTGCAATTACAGAGGATCAGAGTGTAGACAATGTAGAACACCTCATAATCATTATGATATAACAAAAAGATGTTATACAAGAATTTAATTTGAATTTCATATGATAAAATTTATTTTATTTTGTTTTGTTATAAATAAAGCATTTATAATGACTTATTTGAATCTTTATCTCATATAAATAAAGCATTTTGTGTTACTTGTAAGATGAATTTAAGAGACTATATATGGTTATGAATAAATGTGAAATATACGATCGATAAAAATTAAATATTATGTTATTATATTATGAGTATCAGATTGATCTATACAGAATGATTTACTATCTTTAAAATTGTATACGCAAATTTTTTTAGTAATTTTGATAGTTAGAATGCTCGATCAATATAATTGACGTGGATGAGAAATGATTAATCATTAGATAATTTCAAGCAATGATAGTTAGAATGCTCGATCAATATAATCAAATCTCACATTGAGAGCTAAAAAAAATACCTAATAAAATTTAACTTAATGGGATTTGAAATATTTTTGAGAAAAAATACATGAATTTAGTTCAAAACAAACAATATATTATATTGAATTAATATAATTTGTCAATGACAATTAACTATTGCACTATTTTTTTAGATTTTCATCTAGTGTTTAGATATATTCATATTGGACTCGATTAAATTAGAAAAAAAAATTAAAACTTTATTCAATATTTGATATTTCTATGGAAATGATTAAATTCAAATTTATGCAAAAAGAATCTCATAACGATAAATCACTTTTCAGAAAAGACGACTTCATATTGAGATTAAAATTCACAATAAATCTTTAACTCTAACGAAAAATAAATAAATACTTATCACTCACTGCATGCGGGGCCGACTTTATTGATTTCTAGCCAAACAAAAAGTTACATTAGATTAATAAAGACCATAGTAAGTTTACAAAAACATTATTAATTACTAATACATTCCTAATTAACTATCATTAACAAGATAAAAAGATGAAAAGTGAATTAATTCCTTTTTTTTCTCCAAAGATTTTATCACTAATTCAGCATAAAATATTTTCACAATTCCCAAGGTAAATGCTGAGATTTTAAGATAATATTTGATCCCAGAAACAACTTGTGTTTCTGCCTCTACAACCTCAATAAAATCCAAGAACTCAATATTGTCCTCATGCATTGTCTGGTTGTACTTTCTTAAACTATGGTTGTACTCTTCCACACAATACTTTCCCAATTCTTGAATTTTTTTGTTTGTTTTGACATCATTGATTGGAGTTCTTCCACCAACTTTTCTTCCAAGAATTTTTGATGGGGTTGAAGAAAATGATGTTATTATGAAAAAGGTGATGAAAATGGAAATTATTTTTGTGGATTTTGACATTTTTTTTTTGGAGATTGAAATTTGATGGAATTGTTTTTGGGAGATAAAGAGAAGAGTAGAAGGATTTATATAAGGTTTTACAGTAGTGGTGGAGAGCAGCGGCGGAGCCAGTATACAGTGAGGGTTCATCCGAATTACTTTCGGCGAAAAATTATATTATTTATATAAGATTAAAATAATTTTTTTATGTATATATAATAAATATCAAATCCTCTTCAGCTAGTTCATGTGTTTACTCTTCTTCACATAGATAATATAGATTGTCATAGCAAATCATAATTATCGAACTCAACTAATTAAAAAACACTCATAAAAAGATCTAAAATCTATATTTTTAACTTTTTTTATATGAGGTACGATTATTTGTTGCACCAACTTAATCATGCTTACGATAACAATAATAACCAAACAACAATAACATATTCAGTGAAATCTCACAAGTAGGGTCTGCGGAGGTAAAATGTACGCAAAACTTACCACTAACTCATAGAGATAGAGAGACTGTTTCCGAAAGACCCTAGTATCAAAAATATCAAACCCCAAAAATAAAAGATATTAGATATAACGTAAAATGCTTACGATAATCGATTTTATTGTATAGACACGTAATGAAATGGTGGACACACTTACGAGATGCCGCGTTTTCTGATATACTGTGAAAACAAGACAAAATAAGTGTGATATTTTTTGTTTGTTTCTTAGTATACAATGTCACTAGATAATCTTGAAAAAAGAAGATAAATATATTAAACCAATCAAAAAAAGAAAAATAAATGTATCGTAAAAAGCAAGTTGGACCTACTGGAATTATTAGCAGCGTTATTAAAGATAGTTTCGAAAAATTTTCACGAAAATGTTAGTTGAGAAAATTGTCTAATTCATGTTGTGCGGCTTCAAAAGTGCTTCTAGAAGTCACAAAAAGCAGGTCGGGTCTAGTGAAATTATTAGCAGCGTCGTTATAGACTGTTCTGTTTAGTTTTCATAAAAAAATTGGTTTGGAGCCTAGGGCGCGCCTGAAAAATTCATTAGCTAACTCACATCCAAAACTGTGAAAATCGCTTAATTCCTGTTGTATGGCCCCTAAAATGCTCCTAAACATCGTAAAAAGCAGGTCGGGCCTACTGGAATTATTAGTGACATCGTTCGGATGGTTTCGTAAAGTGTTCACAGAAAAATGAGCCCGCAACCTCGTCACCTAAAAAATCTTTGGGTTAATACTCACGAAAAACTGAGAAAATTGCCTAATTAATTCATGTTATGCGGCCTCTAAAATGCTCCTAAACACCGTAAAAAGAAGTTCAGGCCAACTAGAATGATTAGCAGCGTCATTATAGATGGTTCCGTAAATTTTTTCTAGAAAAACTAGCCCGAGGCCCCGGCACCAAAAAATTCATGGAATACCACAAACAAAAAATTGAGAAAATCACCTAATTCCTGTAAATGCTCCTAAACACCGTAAAATTCACCACGAACATATTGGAATCATTTGTGGCATCGTTACAGATGATTCTGTAAAGTTTTCTCGGAGAAATGGACCCGAAGGCTCGGGCGTAAAATATCCGTAGGCTAACGCATACAAAAACTCAAAAAAATCGCCTAATTCTTGTTGTGACCCTTAAGGTGCTCCTAAAAGCCGTAAAATTCATGGCGGGCATATTGGAAAATTATTCGAGACGTCGTTATGGACGGATCCGTAAAATTTTCTAATAAAAAAGGTCTAGAGCATCGACACCTAAAAAGTTCATGGGCTAACACACACGAAAACTGTGAAAATTACAAATTTCTGTTGCATGGCCCCTAAAATGCTCCCAAACACCGTAAAATTCACCGCGGGCTTGGAATTATTCGTGGCGTCGTTACGGACGATTTCATAATTTTTTTCAAAAAGGCTGCCCGTAGCTCGGGCACCTAAAAAATTTGTTGGCTAACACACACAAAAAACTGAGAAAATCGTCTAATTCCTATTGTGGGCCCCCCAAAATGCTCACACTGTAAAAAGTATGTCGAGCCTACTGAAATTATTAGCGGCATCGTTACAGACGGTTCTATAAAGTTTGCCTAGAATAATCAATTCAGAGCCCCAAAACCTCAAAAACACACACGAAAACCAACTGACAAAATCGCTTAATTCCTGTTGCGTGGCTCCTAAAATGCTCTTAGACGTCGTAAAATTCACCACGGGCCTATTGAAATTATTTGCGGCATCGTTACCGATGGTTCTATAAAGTTTTTTTGAAAAAACTAGCCTTGATCCCCAACACCTTACAAAAAACTGAGAAAATCGCCTAATACTTGTTGCATGGCCTCTTAAATGCCCTTAAACGCCGTAAAATTCACCGCAGGCCTATTGGAATTAGTCGTGGTGTCATTACGGAGTGTTTCATAAAGTTTTCTTAGAAAACTAGCCCGGAGCCTTGGTACCTAAAAATATCTGTGGATTAACACATACAAAAAACTGAAAAACGATGTATTATTAGTGAAGTAAGAAAGTTGTTAAATAGAGTTACGGAGGAAAGACTCCTAAACGAACGAACTAAGGTAATCTAAATAGACAATGACTGCTGAAATAAAGTATCCCGAATAAACAGAGACTGCTACTGCTGAAACATTAATAGGACTAAACTACTGAAATAACTAATGAAGGAAATAAGTTGTGATGTTCCAACATTCGATGTGTTGTATTGAGTTTTGATGATTTAACAAACTACTAAACCTAGTAGAAGGACCTATCCCATGTGTATACTCGGGCAGCATAACTGCGTAAGTTATAAAAGAATCTATGTATTATTTTATATAAGATAGAAGGTGGAATAAGTAATACATGAATAACTAATATGTACATGACTAATACACTCGGAGAATAATAACTTGGTCATAACTAATCTCCCTATATTACTAATACATGGATAACTCTAAACAGCTACCAAACGACTAGGGGTAGAGGTCATAGCATATAGTCTGTTTTGGTAGGCAATCTTCTGAAGAAATTCAGCAGAACAGATGGTAGCTTGCGACGGAACCATGGAGGTCTTAACACGTAAAATCCAGTCACTAGAGCCACAAGTCGAAAAGGCATGACACAGAGAGCAATGGCAGCAATCAAGCAGAAAATAACAAACAGCGCGGTTGCTCTAGGGTCACTCCAGCTTAGCAAAGACTGCAGCCTCTCCCCTTGAGTAGCCAAGTCACCTAACAGAGTCTGAACCTTTTCAGCAATACTTTTAAGACGGTCATACCTTATCCGAACAATATCAATTGGACGTGACGTAGGGAAAGTATCAAACTCTTCGTCCAGTTCATCAGGATGAGCATCATCAGCATGAGAGAGACGGATATCCATGAAGGGAGGATGGCTAGGCCTATATCTATAGCGCCAAACTACGATTAGGGAGAGAGAGAGGAAAATGGAAGGCAGAATACACTTTGGATATAGAACTAGTATCAAGAACAAGATATGGATCACAACAGTTGTAATGGGATTTTTCCAATTGCAAATTTGATCAAACCATTTCCCAATAGCAATTAATCCACCTAAAACATCCATCATTCTAAATATGTTGACTTTGATTTTCCTCATACTCCATATGTGAGAATCAACATCTAACATATACTCCACTATCTCTCTCCTCAAAGGTGGCTCAGCACGACTCAGCCTCGTAAAGACAATCTGAGTGGCTTGATACCTCAATCTGTCCAGCTGAGTAACATGTAAAGGACGAATATAGTGCAGTTTGGGTAACAGCGTCTGAGAGTACATATTGATCATATTCATTAACGATGAGCAAGTAATTCTTACTGCCAAGCGAATTTCACCCATCTTCTTTAGCCCAGTAGGATACAAGACCAGTAGCGGATAAGAATGTATGTAGACACGACCTGTCTCAAGAGGTGAAAGACGGATCCTGACTTTTCCAATCCTCGAGTCCCTAGCCCCAACAGATTTATTTGCTCCTCGCAGATTGCAATTATCAAAAACACCAATAGTTATGACAGTGCAGAGATCAAACACTTCCCAAGTGTACTGTTCGTTCCACTTAGGAGCAAAGCTATCTATAATTGTCCCTGTTCGTACCCACTTCTGCCCATATGAGGCAACACAATAGGCATCTGTCGATCCTATCCCATCCTTTGATTTCATCGGCGGAAGTCCCTGAGCATTCAGAATAGCCAATTCTACGAAACCAATGCTTGATTTCCGCAACTGTTTTGCAGTTGGTCTAAAATCACTACTGTAGTCTATTGGTGCATCGAAAACATGGTAGCCCCCTTCAAAGTATAGTCTCATGTGAATCCTGCTTGCAAAGTTGATTTCCTTCTCCTTTTCTGCATCCACAATAATATGCTTTTCAAGATTATACCACTTACTGCTAATAGGTCTCTGATCGAACCTCCTGTCAATGTACTGCAAAGGAAGAAGACATTTTCCAAGTACTACATCTTTGTTTGATGCAACTCTATCTTCCACGCTCAAAATCAATGGCTCCAGAAATGGTTCTGCTGCTATAAAAATCAAATCCTCATTCCATATGGGATTAATAGTCTTTCTCATGGAAACTTTGGTTATCAATTCCTGATTTCCGAGGAAAGCCTTCACATAAACTTCTGGAGACCTACTTCTGTCACCGGGAATTAAGTCCTGAGCCTCGATCACATTAACTCTAAGGTACCACAGCTTTGGTAAGAAGTAAACCTTAGACCTCCTATTCAGAAGAGCATCAACAACACTAACAGTGGCCGAATGCAAATGCCAAGATTCTTGATAGACTTCATCAGCTTGAGTACCCATCCAAACAGCCAACATTAGCTCTCCTTCAATTTTGCTATCATTTTTTTCCTCCAACCTATACCACTGCGGAGCAAGAGGACTATCTGGAGGGACCCTTTTAGGTATCTCATTTAAATCAAACATAACGCGACCAACAGAATCATCCTTATCTTTCACGTTCACCTCAAGCACTGAAGCCTGAATCCGATCCTTTGAAAAAGCAAACA
>JBCEWC010013779.1:0-14832 GCA_038996855.1 Solanum aculeatissimum
CTCATTTAAATTTACGAGAAGGATATTTTATAAAAATAACAGGACTAATTATCTAAATGACCTAACGGGTCATTACAAGTTTTGACGTGATAAATTGAGTTGACAAATGTCCAATAAGACTAATTGAATGAGTTAATCGAAAGATTGATGTCTTATGAGCATGTTGAGTCATGGGAGGAGTATTGAGCACCGAATTGAGTGAGAGTAAATAATAACTCAAACTCAATAACTACTTATCCAGCGTAGGAGAGGATCGACTCGTAAAATTGAATGTTTCCCTATTGTCCCAAAAGAGGACTCGATGTTCTTGATTGTGGATTCACTTATGGGATGTCCTTTACACTGGAAAGGTAGTGGATGAATATGACAATGACATCGCGTCGTTGTATCATCACCGACTGATTGGTAATAGTTGTCAGTTAGAGAAACTCTCATATAGGTCTTGATAGTGCTCTAAATGGATTGGATTAGATGGTATATATGCGGTCACTGTCTAAACTGTATTCCTACTTTAGACTCTTGACATTTTGACTAAGTTTCCTACTTCTGGATCTGAGCTATTTAAGTTGATGTTATTCTACTTTTACCTATTTCATTCTATCATTTTACATACTCGTACATTCCACGTACTAATGTCCATTTGGGCCTGCATCTTTTCATGATGCAGAGATAGGTACTAGTGGTCATCGACAGGCGCACCGTTGAGGATCCATCTACGTTCAGCTGATTGGTGAGTCCTCCCCTACTTTCGGAGGAAGTCATGTTTCTCTTATAGCTTTGAGTTTTGCCTTTTTATTCTATTTTGAGATAGTCATAGACTTGTCATTGACACTATTTAGTAAGATAGTTAGAGGCTTCATAGACTTGATTAGTGAGTTGTGATTGGATATTGTTTGGGCTAGTTTCTTTCACACTAATTTTATTTTGTTGAAATGATAGACTGGTTGACCTTTGACCCTTGACTGCTATTTTAGATTGTTATCTTTTATTGAGATATTCTTGATTGTTGATGTCTTCCGCTATTAGATTGAGATTGAATGAATGTGATGAGGCTGAGTGGTTCTCTTGGGAACTAGCAATAGTCTCTAGGTGCCGGCTACGCCAAGAGGACCCTCATGGGGCGTGAAAAACTTAGTATCAAAGCACAAAATTCAAGAATCCTAGGGAGTCCTTGAGGTCGTGTCTAGTAGAGTCTTCTTTATGGATGTGTTGTGCACCACACTTTATAAGCAGAAGGGTATAGGACATTAGGAATAGTTACACTTCTTTCATGTTTTGATTTGTGCTATAGAGTTAAACTCTATGGAAGCTCTCTTCTAACTCATATTTTATGCGTTTGCAGATCATGCCTCCCAAGCGTACCGTCACCCAAAGAGATGCTTCAACTAGCAACACTAATAATCCCCCACCAGAGGTGCCTACTCAAATGGAGACGAGAAGCTTAGGTTGATCTGCTAGAGTTGTTGGGACTCCCTAGGAACCTACTATTTCACCTATTCTTACTACAAGTTGATTTTAGAGGAGTTGTCACTATACTCACCCAGCAGGTAGCCACCAGAGTGGAAATCATAGTTCACAGGATCCTAGTTCTAGCTCCCAAGAGCCAACTGCTGCAATGAGACTTAGAGATTTTCTAAGGATAAACCCACCAGTCTTCACCAAGGTCCAAGGTTGAGGATGATATCCAGAATTTTATTAATAAAATATGGAAGGTGTTGAAAAGTTATGCATACGATTGAGACTGAGGGAGTTGAACTTGCTTCTTACCAATTCAAAGATGTGGCGAATGTTTGGTGCAATTAGTGGGAAGAGGTTTGAGGTGAGAATGTTGATCCTGCCGAGTAGGGTGAGTTTGAGAGTAATTTTCTTGATCATTTCTTTCTCCTGGAATTGAGGGAGACAAAGATCAAGGAGTTTGTGAACCTGAAACAAGAAGGGTTGACTGACAAAGAGTACAACCTTTAAGTTCATACAACTATCCAGGTATGTTCTAGAGATGGTCCAAGACACGAGGGCAAGAATGATGAAGTTTATATCTGGATTGGACAAACATGTGAAGAAGGTGTGCAAGGCGATATTGTTGATCCCGGGCATGGACATCTCTAGACTTATTGTTTATACACAACAACTTGAGGAAGATAAAAAGAGGGATAGGGAGGAATATTTGAGCAAGAACGCTAAGTTGGCAGGGCCTGAACCTAGCCATCATAAGCAGAGTAAGAGAGATAAATCCTATTTTCAGAAGAGACCTTCGAGTTATGCACCATCCTCAGCTTGTGCACCAGCTTAGAGTAACAAGTATGATCAAAATTCCCAGAGACATCAAAATTTCAGAGTTCAGGGTTCTCAATCCCAAGCTAGTATAACTCAAGGTTTGAGGGGACGCCACCCTTTGGCAAGTTTGGCAAACTCCATCTAGGTGAGTATCGTGAGGGGAGAAATACTTGCTATAGATATGGACAGACTGATCACTTCCAAAATGAGTGTCCTATGAGAAGGCAGGGTGATGGAGGTAATAAAGCTCAATCCTCAACAACAACACCAGCCAATGGAAATCAGAGGGGTACCACTATGGGTACTGGCGGAGGAACAAATCGTCTATATATAATAAGAAATCAAACAGATTAGGAAGTTGCACTAGATCTTATGATGGGTATGCTTCGAGTCTTTACCTTTGATTGTTATGCATTACTCGATCCAGGTGCCATTCTATATTTTGTAACTTCCTATGGTACTAGTAGATCTGAGATTCTTCCTGAGTGTTTGCTGGAACCCTTTGTTGTTTCTACTCTTGTTGGTGAGTCCATTCTAGCCGAAAGGGTCTATAGAGATTGTGTATTGTCCATCTATCATAGAGATACCCTTGCTGATTTGATAGAACTGGAGATGATTGACTTTGATGTGATCCTCGACATGGATTGAATTCACACCTGTTATGCCTTCATTGATTGTAAGACCCGAACTATTAAGTTTCAATTCCTGAATGAACCGATCCTAGAGAGAAAGGGAAATTCTGGGTAAATTTACTTCTTACCTTAGTTCCAGAAAACTAATCTCCAAGGAATGTATCTATCAACTTGTGCGAGTTAAGTCTGATGATGTTGAGTCTTCTACTCTTGAATCAGTCCCGATTGTACATGAGTTTCCTGAAGTATTTCCTGAGGATCTTTCTGGAGTTTCTCATGATAAGAAGATTGATTTTGGAATTGATGTTCTTCCTGATACTCAACCTATCTATATTACACCTTATAGAATGACCCCTGCTTAGTTGAAAGAATTGAAGGAGCATATCACGCCCGGGAGGGTACCCTTGACGTGGTCGACACTCGAAAACCATTGTTGGCTCTCAAGCGAACCACTTGACCTCATCACATTCATTCAATCAACAATGGAAGACTCAGTTTATGTACAAGGAACGTTCTAGTGGGATCATCAATTAAAAATCAATAAAATCATGGTTAAAACTGATAATCCATACCAATTTGATATTGTGAAAATAATTTGAAAAGTACAAGTCTATTAAGCCTTTATCTCTAAACATCTAGATGGTGTCGATAACAGGTTCATGACTACCACAAGGAAAAAGACACTCTATAAATAATAAATGATATAAATAGAATGCTCTCAAAAGCAAAGAGGTTCACCACAGTCTAGAAAGGAGAAAATAAGACTTCAATAATTGCACTTGTTAAAGTCCTCTATCATCTGTATTTGTATCATTAAACGATGCAGACCCAAATGAACGTCAGTATGTGGAATGTACAAGTATGTAAAATAACTAAAAAGTAAAGGACATAATCAAAGATACTCAACTGAAGGAACTCAACTCCACAATCAACTCAACTCAAGAGACTCAACTCAGTAAAACATGCAAGTTTAAAAAAGTAAAGTCATGTTTTAAAAATAAATTCAATAATATGCAACTCATACCAAATCATCCAATAAGAAAGTGGGAGTTTCTCTTAACCGACAATTATTACCATATGAGCAAGTGATGATACAACGAAACGATGTTGTTTCCACATCCATCCAATACCTTGTCAGGGTATAGGACATACCATCAATGGATCCAATAAAAACCTCTATAGAGACTTCAGAGGTATGACCCCTTTTTATCCTATGTTGACGGCATAGTTTATGAGATTTGAGTTATTTATACTCTTTTCCAAATCGGTACTCAATACTTCTCCAAAAGCATGTGCTCATATCTATCAGGTGAGTAGATTACTCACAAAAATCTCATCTAGTCTCAGTAAACTTTAATTTAAACATCAAACTCATCTCAAGACATCATCTTTCTTCAATTAATGTATTTGAAAATCATTTACATCATCATCAAAATATTTTTTGAAAATATCATTTAAACTCGATGCTCAATTTCATCAAAAACTCATTAAAACATGCATCATCTCATCAAAATATGTTACTCAAAATATAACTTTTTGGACTCAATAAAATACATATGTAGTATTAGTTTAAATTACTCTTTTATCGATGCATAGAAAAATCATCATCTTTACTCTTAACATGTAAAACTTTGACTTAAAATCATACTTTATTTAATGCATTAAAATCCATCAATCTCAACATCAAATAATACATGAAAAAGCCATGATCATTGACTCAACTAGGTTTCATGAGTAAGTATCCACGAATGACAACTCCAATAATATAAGAGATAAAAATAATAATAATCTCAGTGCATAAATATGTCAACTTCAATGGAAGAGGAATTAACTCATTTAGAATTCAAAAATTAGGGTAAAACTCTACTCGAACTCAATTATGGAGAATTAACATGTGGGGCGCGTGGATGAACTCAGTCCAACGCTACAAGTAGCCTTACATACCCAGAAGAATAAAAATTCTCAAAGAAACCCTTGGCTTGAAAACTTATAGCTTGAACTTGAGAAACCCTTTTATGACGTTCTTGAAGTTTGAAGAAGAATCTTGATTCAAAACTCTAGGTTCTTAAAGAGAATCCTGAACTTAGAGCCTTTAGATTTATGAATTTGGAGAAATTTGTTTCTTGATCTTTGGGAGAAGAAAAATTAGGAATATTGGGAGTCACAATAAGTATAATGATATATTAGGTTATAAGATGGGTTTTGGAAAGTTATTTAAGGATAAAAGGTCAAAAATATCCTTTTGGGAAAATCAAAGAATCATCAAAATTGAAAACATGACCTTTTGATGAGTACCACTATCACGACCCGGATAGAGGGCCTAGATGTGACATGGCGAAAGAGAACCCGAAAGTCCTCGATCAAGCCATCATAGCATCATCACACACATCATCGGTTCGGAAACACAGAAGCAAACACGTAGCACACAAGTTCTAAGGGAAAGGGGCTTTGGACTCAAGCTATGGGGATATTTCGGGTAAGGGGGCTTTCCACATAACACCCAATCACATAATCCTCAACAGAAAGATATAAGAATACTCAAAGCTCATAAGACATAACATTTCATTAATCAAAATATCCAACAACCCTAATCCAACGTACAAGAGAATTTTAATGGTCCAACAAGCCTCTACATGAGATAAGTGGGGGCCTCGACATAGTTTGAGGTTCACCCTCAATACGAAAGTACGGAAAGTAAACAAATACTAGGTAGATAGAAAATGACTATTGCCCTTGAACAAAAGGGGTCACCACAACAATAGTCTTCAAGATAATCAAGCGTCGTCTGGTGGAAGGTAGAAATCATCTCCGGTCCCTAAATGGTTAGAACATGTAGATAAAATATATGGGTTAGCACAAATATGTACTAAGTATGTGGGTATGTGATGCACATGACAATATGATATGACCAAGCAACATGACAAGGGGATAAGTGATACAAAAGGAATGCACTTTGCCAAAGAGAATATAATAATATGTTATGCCATGATGCATGAGATGCAATCTTATGATCATAAATAGCGGGGATGCAACCTCAACCGACAACGAAGGAGACCCAAGCGAGCTACTACTCGGATCCAGACTACTTGCCAAGTAGATCCCTAGTCAACCCTTCATCAAGGGGATACATAACAAGTCAATCCCTATCTAGGGAGATAAAACCATGGTGGCACATGATTTGACGGAAAGGAGTGAGACCCTTGGGGATAGCCCACTTACTACTCCAATCCCTCGATACTAAGTCTCATCCCACGGGAATACATATATATACATGTAACTTCAAATCGGAAGACTTACATTCTTTTCAAAACCATGCATCATTAGTCGAAACCAAACTGTTGTTCAAACCATAATCATACTTAGGCCAAGGGGCCTCAAGAGTTTCAAAAATCATTCTCATAACCATGTACATATCCATGCAATAAGAGTAGCTCATATAATAGTTTATCATATCAAGCATGCAAACATATCGGAGTGGTGCAAACACCCATAATGCTCAAAGAGCCATAACGGAGAGACTTTGTTATCACAAGCCTTAACATATCATATCGAAACAGAGAGGGTCATCCTCTTAACAAAAGTTTCATCATATCAAAACCTTAATGCATATGCCACGAATGAAGAATAATGCATGGGTAATGAAATTCAAATTTAAAATCACAATTCAAAGACAATTTAACATAACTCATTGAAAAACTTCAATTTAAAGCATAATGTACTTTACCCATGCAATACAATTCATTTAAGGGGACATGCATAATGATCCTTCAAGAATTTTCATGCAATTTATTAAATTTAAACTTGAAACAATAGTAAACCACCTAAATTCTACAACACATAAAACCCATCAATGAATTTCATCAAGAATTGAAGAACCCATAACTAATGGAAACTTAAATTTATAAATTTAAAAGTAGGGTTCTTGGGGTCTTCATGGATGAAGGGAATCCATGAATCAAAACTCACATACCCCGTGTCCAAGTAAGTGAATTGAATGAAATTGCAATAGTTGAGAGTTTTCCCTAAATTTTCTTCAAAATCCCAACAATGGTGATCAAGAGGATTTGAAAAGACCTTTGGAGTGTTAGAATAGATGAATGAGGGTTAGGGTTAGGTTTAAGGGATTTAGGAGACTTTAGGAAGCCTAAAAGGGGCCTAGGGATTAATTAAATTACGAAAATACCATTAATGAAATGGAAAATTAACTGAAACACAGTGCTACATGGTTGAGCTATAGTGACCGTCTACAGGTACACTGGTCGTACAACTGCCCGTGTGGCATTACTTGGCCAAGTTTTAACACGAACTCTCGGGGGATTTTCTAGATCACTTCACGAAGGGGTGTCACCGGCCATGTGGCTTCACACGGACCTTGTACTGATCCATGGAGCCACACTATGCCTAGAAACCAACTCCACTCCAAGACCAAGCCACTGCCTCACTTGACGGACCCCCAAACAGACCGTTTGAAGTCTCACGAACAGTGGGGTGGTCCGTGGGACATCACTTGGTCTATGGGTTGGGTCCTGACCACCCTGAACTCACTGGACCCCCACACAGACCGTGGACCCTCACATGGTCCGTGGTCCTAGCCTTGGGCCATTTTCAGGGCCTAATTCCAGCGTCATCCGAATTAAGGGTAGTCTCACTGTTTTGGCCATAACATCCTCATACAAACTCCAAATTGAGTGAAACTAGTTACGTTGCGAAGATAACTCAAATAGATTCAATTTGATATGTAGTATGCCACACAGTTCATCCCGTACCAAAAGTTATGCTTCCTCAAAGTATACTGCCCAAACGGCCTCTCTAGGCCACCAAAAGGTCCGCTTTGCATTCGGCCACCTAAACTCAACCCGTGGCTACCAAAATTCACCGATGACCAGTATAACATCATACAAGACCAACCATAAGAAGTTTCAAAAAATTTCGGGTTGTTACAACCACCGAATGGGGACCTTGGATCGCCCTTTTTGACAGATTCTAAACTTTTTGTAGCATTTTGGCAGTCTATAACGGTGGATCGCTGAAATTACATATTCAACAGGCTTCAGTAAAGTGGTCATAATGTGTTACTCCGAACTCCAATTTAAATGAAATTGGATGCAATAAAAAGCTAATTTAAATATATACAATTTGATATATTATGGATCACCTAAATAATTATTTGCTGAGAGATATACCCCTTTGAAATTGATCCTTCTGTGAACTCACACCAAAACTTAGTCGATTGAAATATTTTGAATTTGTCTTGACCTTGAGCGTCTCTTATGACCTTAAACCATATACGACACACTTCAATTACTTAGGAAAGGACCTTAACGAATATTTATAACTTTCAAGTTATTGGATTACCCAATTTCATAGAATTTCATATTGAAACTCAATCGATAAGGAAGGTTTCATCTCAACTTTGGGTTAAAGTATTTTTGTGACCTTAATTCATCTCAAATCTGTCATTCCACTATAGAATAGGCTTTAATACCTATATTCAAGATTAAAATCACTCGGTATGATCTCATACGCATAAGAGAAATGTTCGGATCTTAACTTAGAAATTTCTAAGGTGTTACAAAGTAGTTGAAAGATTTGCTAGATAAGGGCTTCATTAGACTGAGCATTTCTCCTTGGCCCCTATCCTATTTGTACGAAAGAAAGATGGATCTCTCAGAATTTATATTGATTATAGGCAACTGAACAAGGTCACGATAAAGAACAAATATCCTTTCCTAAGGATAGATGACTTGTTTGATCAACTTCACGCTGCCTCTTGTTTCTCCAAGATACACCTCATATTTGGTTACTATCAGTTGAATGTGAGGGAATGTGGCATTTAAAAAATAGCCTGTATGACTCATTATGACCATTTTGAGTTCTTGGTCATGTCCTTTGGGTTGACTAATTTTCCTGCAACCTTCATGAATTTGATGAATAGAGTCTTTAGACCGTACCTTGATATATTTGGGATTGTATTTATCGATGATATTTTGGTGTATTTCAAAGATGAGTAGGAGCATGTTAATCACCTCAGAATTTCTTTACAAACTCTTAGAGATAATGAGTTATATACAAAAATTTTGAAGTACGAGTTTTGGCTCAAGTCTATAGCTTTTCTAGGCCATATTATCTTGGGCAATGGTATTCGAGTAGACACTTAAAAGATTGAGGTAGTTAAGAATTGGCCTAGACCGACATCTTCAACTGACATAAGGAGTTTCTTGGGTTTGGCAGGCTACTACCACATATTTGTTGGAGGAATTTCATCCATATTCTCACCATTGACTAGATTGACTAAGATGTAGGTCAAGTTCTAATGGTCTGGTGAATATGAGAAAAGCTTCCAAGAGTTCAAAATAAGGTTGGCCACTACACCAATTTTGACCTTGTTTGACAGGACAAAGGATTTTCTGATATATTATGATGCATCTAAAGTCGGTTTGGGTTATGTATTAATGCAGAGGGAAAAGTGATAGTTTATGCTTTTAGACAGCTTAAGGTTCATGAGAGGAATTATCCGACCCATGACCTCGAGTTGGTAGTTGTAATGTTTGCTCTCAAGATTTGGTGCCACTACCTGTATGGAGTGCATGTGAACATGTTTACTGATCACAAGAGCATGCAATATGTCTTTAGCCAGAAAGAGCTCAACCTGAGAGCAAAGAAGATAGTTGGAGTTGCTCAAGGATTATGACATGAGCATTCTCTACCACTCAGATAAAGCTAACATTATTGTTGATGCATTTAGCAGGATGTCTATGGGTAGTCTGGCACATGTAGGGGAAGGAAAGAAAGAATTGGCTAAGGAAGTACATAGATTGGCTTCACTGGGAGTACAACTTGAGGAGGAGGAAGAAGGTGAAGTTAATGTCCGAAATGGGTCTGCTTCATCTTTAGTGGCAGAGGTGAAACAGAAACAAGACCAAGATCTTGTTCTACTTCAGTTGAAGAAAGTTGTCCATCAATAGAAGGTTATGATTTTCTTCAAAGGGGGAGATGGTGTGTTGAGATAACAAAGTAGGTTGTGTGTTTCAAATGTTGACAACATTCTAGATAGGATTATGGATGAAGCCCACAGTTCTAGGTATTCCATCCATCCTAACTCTACCAAAACATATCATGACTTGAGAGAAGTTTATTGGTAGAGTGGAATGAAGAGGGATATTGTTGAGTTTGTCTCTAAGTGACTGAATTGTCAACAGGTTAAAATTAAGCATCAAAGGCCAAGTGGATTGACCCAGAACTTTGAGATTCTCAAATGAAAGTGAGAGATGACTAATATGGACTTCATCACTGATTTGTCGAGGTCCCGGAAGCAACATGATTCGATATGGATGATTATGGATAGGATGACCACATTATCTCACTTTCTGACAGTCAAGACTACTGACACTGTGGAGAATTATGCTAGATTATACATTCAGGAGATTATTAGACTGCATGAAGTTTCTTTATCTATCATCTTAGATAGAGGAACTCAATACACATCCTAATTTTAGAGATTCTTTTAGAAGAGATTAGGTTCAAAAGTAAATCTTAGTACGACTTTTCATTCTCAAAACAAATGGTCAAGCAGAACGTACAATTCAAATATTGAAGGAAGTGTTGAGAGCTTGTGTCCGTGATTTTAAAGAAAATTGGGATGAGCACTTACACTTGATTGAGTTTGCATATAATAATAGCTATCATGCAAGTATTCAGATGACTCCCTACGAAGCTTTGTATAGGAGGAGATATAGATCACCAATTGGGTGATTTGAAGTTTGTAAAGTGGAGTAGATTAGTTCAGAGTTGGTCTATCAATCTATGGAGAAAGTGAAGGTTATTAGAGAGAGGTTGAGAACTGCACAGAGTCTTCAGATGTCTCACACTGATGTGAGAAGAAAAGACTTAGAGTTTGAGGTAAATGATTAAGTATACTTGAAAGTATCACCCATGAAGGGTGTCATGCAATTTGGGAAGAAGGAAAAGCTAAACCCCCATTATATTGACCCTTACTTGATTGTGAAGAGGATTGAGAATATTGTTTATTAGTTGGATTGCCTTCTGAGTTAGCCGCGATTCATCCGGTCTTTCATGTCTCAATATTGAAGAAATATTTGGGAGATCCTTCATTGATAATTCCTATTGATAATATTAGAGTAAAAGATAGCATGTCCTATTAGGAGATCCTGGTCCAGATTCTTGACCGTCAGATTCACAAATTGTGGACCAAAGAGATAGTCTTAGTTAAAATCTTATGGAGAAATCAATTTGTCAAGGAAGCCACATGAAAAGTCGAGGAGGATATGAAGCTAGGTATTTGCATATATTTGTGTCTAATGATGGGTTGAAGGTAATGCTCTTACCCTTGATTTGACTCTAATTATCTATCCTTGAATTAATATTTGAATGTCTCGAGAGTTTGATTGGTTGATCGATTGATGAAATGAGTCTTGATTGTTAGTCGTGCCTCAAGTCCATCTTTAGTCACTTTTTATTTGAGGACGAATGAATTCAAGGGGTGATAATGTTACACTTTGTAAAATTATCAAAATACCCCTAGATGAGAGATTTCTCGCATAACGCATAATCCCCAGCCTTTTTGGTAAATCCAAGGTCAGAATCGCGATCAACATAAAAAATTATATGAAAAAATGGTCTCGGTAGAATTTTAGGCTAATTGAACCAACAAATGACTTTTCAGAGCAAAATTGGCGAAACTAGAAGGGTACGTGACAGGTCCTCATGATAGTTTATTTTTGAGTTTTATTCATAAAACACACTGGACAAATACAATTTACATAAAATACATTCAATAAATGAGATTTTTATGTGTTATTTTATAGAAAAATAGTTTCTGAACGTGTTTTAAGTTTTTCGTCAAAAATGAACTGAAATGGAGGTCGCAGACTTGCTCTATCACGGTACTTAACATTCAGTTTTAAAAATTAAATGTGTTCTAGTCTTTTTTCCACCCATCCTAGACCAAAACCCCATTGTTTTAAGGTCATTTTTTCCTAAAATAAGTAACACTTATTTTTTCACTTTTACGTAATTCCTTCAGAGAATAGCGATTAGGGAGAAAAGAAAAATGACTAAGGCTTGATAAAGTCTCTCTAATTTTTCAAGAAAAATCGTGCTTAGGTATGTAAGGTTAGTCTAAAGCATGAGATTATTCTTCCATGTGCCTCATGATTGTGATAGGATGAATTGTGATGAAATTGATGCTCCCATGATTGTGTTATTTGTAAACTTCTATGACATTTAATTTATTTTACTTAAACTATATAACTGATGATTTCTATAAATGTGGTTCTTGAACAAATTGTAGAAATTTCTATTTTAAAATGCACAAACCCTAGGTTTTTTGTATTAAAATTTACATGAATGAACTTAGGGCATGAGTCTAGAGCCTTGACAATATGAATGTGATTGTGATTGTGATGTGAGAATGGTGATGACGATATTGATGGAACTTGAAGGTCCTAAGAGTCTTAATGAGTCATGAACTAATCCTAAGAGAATGCTCCTAACCAAAGAGTTGATAGTTGATGTGATGAATTTAGTTGATAAATGTTCAATGAGACTAATTGGATGAGTTAACTGAAGGATTGATATCTTATGAGCATGTTAAGTCTTGGGAGGAGTATTGAGCACCAAATTGAGTAAGAATAAATAACAACTCAAACTCAATAACTATGTAGCCAACATAGAAGAGAATCAAATCACAAATCAGCTGTTTCCCTATTGTCCTCAAAGAGGACTCGATGTTCTTAATTGTGGATTCACTGATGGGATGCCCTTTACCCTGGCAAGGTAGTGGATGGATATGACAATGACATCACTTCGTTGTATCATCACCGACTCATACGTGATGGTTATCGGTTAAATAAACTCCCATATAGGTCTTGATAGTGCTCTGAGTGGATTGGATTAGATGGTATATGTGTGGTCATTGTCTAAATTGTATTCCTACTTTAGACTCTTGACATTCAGACTGAGTTTTCTACTTTTTGATATGAGTTATTTGAGTTGATGTTATTCTACTTTTACCTGTTTCATTTGTCATTTACATACTCGTACAGTTCATGTACTAACGTCTATTTGGGTCTGTATATTTTCACGATGTAGAGACTAGTACTAGTGGTCATCAATAGGCGCACCGTTGAGGACCCATCTATGTTCAACTGATTGGTGATTTCTTCCTTGCTTTCGGAGGATATCATATTTCTCTCATAGCTTTGAGTTTAGACTTTTCATTCTATTTTGAGGTAGCTATGGACCTGTTATTGACATCATTTAGTCAGATGATTAAAGGCTTTATAGACTTGATTGGTGAGTTGTGATTGGATGTTGTTTTGGCCAGTTTCTTTCACACTAGTCTTATTTTGTTAAAATGATAATTGGTTGGACTTTTGGCCCTTGATTGTTATTTTAGATTATTATCTTGTCTTGAGCAATTCTTGATTATTGATGTCTTTCGCTGTTAGATTAAACTTGAATAAATGTGATGAGGTTGAATGATTCGCTTGTGGACTAACAATAGTCTCTAAGTGTTGGCCTCGCCAAGGGGACCTCACGGGCTGTGACAAGAAGTAAGGAAAGGACTTGAGTGGTAGACAAATTTCTATCCTTTAATAAATACATTGACTTCATAAAATATGAGCTCAATTTTATGATAGTCAAGCGGATCTAACTCGAGCATGCAAATATTATATATCAAGATGTCAACATGCATAAGTCATTGACATGATTATGTGAAAAAGTCAATTCAAGATGGAATAACTCCTATCATATTGGTGTAGTCAAAGAATTTGACTAATCTATTTACTAAATTTCATAAAAGAAATCTATCAAATAAAACTTTAAGTTTAATTATGTTAAAACTCCATATTTAGGCCCACCAATAATGGCAACCTTACCAGCATTACGAAATGAATACCTATGGGTTCAAAGGGTAACAAGTTATTGATACATGAATGTTTCAGTACTAAATTAAGAGATATACTAGTACTGGTTGTCATAGATTAGAGGGTTGAGTTCTAATACCCTTAATGAGATTTAATTCAAGAAACAAGTGTCTTAAATATGACAAAAAACATTGCAAGAACTTCACCTATATGAACATAGAAGTGGTGCCACTTCGATTGAGGTTTGGAGTTACTTTCACAAATGTTCATGAATTTTGGATAGCACAAATCCATAAAAGTGCTAAGGTAACGTTCAAATTCGAAAGACACATTACTCTATGCATGAACATAACTTGATCTTGATATACTAATTTATATTTAAATATGTGATGAATTGTTGGAATTTTATTTAAATAAAATTATTATTTAGTATTTTTAAATGAATGAATGTGCCTTTTATTGAAATTGTGTGTCATTTAAATGAAAAGATACGTCCTTTCATTCTTTGGGATCACCAAATCCATTTAAGTTCAACTTCTGCATATTTGTCATTACTTTACAAAATATTTTGTTATCATAATTTGACAAAATATTTTGTCATCATATCTTTATAAAATATCACTACTTGAAAAAGAGACCTCAAAAATAGGTTGTTAAAAAGAGATCTCATGAGGTCGCTATCTACATTAATAATTTTTTATAATTTTTTTAGTAAAGAGACCTTATGAGGTCTCCTTTTTTTTTTTGTATAAAATTTTGACTAAAAAATACGACCTCACGAGGTTGCAATTTGTTAAAATAAAAAATAATAATTTATTTTTAAAAATCTCATGAAGTGTCCTTTTTAGTCAAATTTAGTCAATAATATTTTAAAACAAAAGACCTCGTGAGGTCTCTTATGTTCAGTAAAATAAAAAATAGAAAATGAATTCTTGGAATAAAGTTAAAAGTTAGAAATAGTACTCCCTCCGTCCAACTTTACTTGACCCCTATTGACTTGACACAGGGATTAAGAAGTAGTAAATGATAGGGGTAAT
>JBCEWC010013780.1:0-14831 GCA_038996855.1 Solanum aculeatissimum
CTATAATCATATCAGCAATGATTTTTTCTTGATTACCATTAGCCTTACAGATAGTATTGTACATCATAATCCTATGGGCCAAAGTATAAATCTGGCGGTCACTAAAACCATCAATATTCCATTAGTAGATATTATTTCCACTAAAACTTTCATGGAATACGAATTTTTTTCCTCTAAAAGAATATCTTGAGGAGTAGGCCTAGGATAGTAATACATCCTCTGAGTGGGTTTTGAAGAATATTTTTCTGAGATCTTATTAATCTCATTAGGATTATTATCCTGTCGACTAGATATGTCTAGTTGAAGAGGTTTGACCTTTTTTCTTTATTAAGATCCAATGCTACAAATATTTCTTGAAGAACTACTTCAATATAATCGTACTTTGAAAGTTTAAATCCTTGTACCTCCGGAGGGGGTTGAATAGTAGGGGTAACCACCTCTTTATTAGTAGTGGAAGCTTCCTTTTGATTTATTTTTGAAATAAAAGTTTCAATCTTATTATGCAGAGAGAGAATATGTTCTCCCAAAATACTTAAGTAAACATTTTTATAATTATTTTGGTGGATTAGCATTCTAATTTGGTTAGCGGTAATTAAAGCAGAATTTTTTTCGTCCATTAGATCACAGAAGGCTTTAAAGTAAACTGTTTTTCCTTTTTTTTCAATTTGAAAATTTTGCTGCGGAGGTAGACTCGCAGTAATAGTTTTACCATCCGATAATTTATAATCATGTTCCAACACTGAAACATATTTATAAATATATTTTTTCATAAACCATGGGACAAAGGAAATAACTTTATTAGCTTGAGAAAGATCTTTATAAAATTCTTTCTGTAGGAAATCTCTGTGAATTTTATTAAAATTCTTAAAAAACTATTTTCTAAAAAGTTTCCATCTGGGCAAAAAGTTTCCAGTCTGAATCCACAATAATTGTTTCTTCTGTGGTTTTAACAATTTGTTTAAGACTAATTTTTTCAAAAGTTCCCATTTGGTATATAACCTTGGGTTCTATTTTAGGGATTGTCCACTTATTAAGTAGATCCAATTGTTGGGGTACCTCATATTCATCTTTTCTACTATTTTTAACAGTAGACAATCTTCTTATAAAATTCATGGAGATTAAAACAATCACCAAAAAATTCAAACAATTTTATCTTAATATAGTTAAAGTCGGACATCTTTTTCGGTGTTTTTCGTCAATTTGTATAATATCGAAAAAAATTCCTTTAGAGGAGTTGGATTTCTTCGTTTTCGGTGAAGACACTGTCGATTTCTGGTTGAGCTTCAGTGTTGGAACGATGATGGCTGTCCCAAGTGAAAATGTTGTTTCGCCAAAACTTTGCTCAACGATAAAAGTGTGGATGAGAGAGGAGGATATAGACCCTCCCCTGCCTAAGTCCTGGTCGGAGGAGGGATCTTCGTTCAGGGATAGGGTCCTCTTTGGAAGCATCTCCCTTGACAATCCCTTCTTCCTATCTGATGAAAACCTCAGCGAAGACGACATCTCTATCACAAAGGTCGATCATACTTTCAAGATCTCTCTTTCTGAACCTCTGCTATAAATGATCAACAAACCTTGGCAATCGTCGGTGGTGGTCAAGCTCCTTGGACGCCCGATCGGGTATAAGATGTTGGGCAACTGCATCGAATCTCTCTAGAAACCACAAGGTAAGTACATAGTGATAGATTTGGATAATGATTTCTTCATGATTTGCTTTGTGAACAGGGATGACTACAATCACGCACTATTGGATGGTCCTTGGATCATACTGGAAAGCTACCTCACAGTGCAGAAATGGACTCCGAAGTTCTCTCCTCTCTCATCCACGCCTACTCATGTGGTGGCTTGGGTTAGATTCCCCGAGATGCCCATTCAATTCTACCTGAATGCTATCATTGATAAGGTGGGTAACCAACTGGGCAAGGTGATTAAAGTTGACTGCAATACTATCAGTGCTTCGAGGGGAAAATTAGCTAGAGTTGCTATAGAGTTGGACCTATCCAAGCCTTTGCTGTCCTCGTTCTACATTGAGGGGGTGCAACAGAAGATTGAATATGAAAACCTACCCAGCATCTATTTTGCTTGTGGAATGGTGGGCCATTTGGAGAATGCTTGTCCCTCGAAGGGGAAACAACTCGTGATCGACCCGTTACCAGAGCAGGGTGGAGAGCCCACACCGGGGAATGGCGACGGATTCCAAGGATTTGGCCCAGAACCAATATCCAATGCTGAAGTTTGGCCTGTGGATGCATGCTAAGCGAGCATAGAGGAAACAGAGGCAGCCAGAGATGGGATCAGAGACTTCAAAAAAAGATCACCCTCCCCTCCTTAGCAAGAAACCAGGCTCCAGATTCCAGGTCTTCACAACGTTGGAAGATCAAGATATGATCCCGGACACTATTGAGAATACCATTTCTTCCTCAACCGCCCCCTCCAACCTTTTTCAACAACCAAGATCACTAGCTAAACAAGCCACCAAAAGGACCTCTTCTGCTGCTACCAGAAACCAAACTAAAAACAAGTCTAAAGGCTCCAACAATGCTACCCCTAGACAATCTGAGTTGTCCTACCCTGAGACTGCAACTGCCAAACCCCAACTTTTGTCTAAACCGTCTGGCTCTGAAAAACCCACGAATATAGAGTTGTCCTCTATCTCTGTACCCTTACCATCTCCCTTCTGATTCTTGTCCGCAGACCCCTCCGTGCCTCCGACAAGGGATAAATATACAGCCACATCTATTCCAAAGGACCACCCTGGCTTTGGCTTGGAGCAACTCCGACTGAATAGTATGGAGGCTGAGAAGGTGCCACCAGACAAGGCTGAAACTTCTCATAAGACCCCAATACCTTATGATCCAGTCGAGGCGACACAAGGTGCTGCTGAAATTCAGGTTGACCCCCACCTAGATGGGGATGAGGCCATGTTAGGCTAGCTGGTACCCCTCCCCCCTTAGTCTTTGTTTAATAATGGAATAGAACTAACATATTTTCATTTGGAATTTCCAAGGTGCAGAAAGTGACAGATTTCGAAGTACAACAAAGAATTGGGTAAGAGAGTTTCGGCCTATGATTATGGTCATTCTCGAACCCAGAATAAGTGGAGACATGGTGTCTTTGGTTATTCGACGACTGGGCTACCCCAGGTCACATAGAGTTGAAGCTGCTGGGTTCTCGGGGGGTATTTGGATCCTTTGGAATCCAAGGGTAGTGGAGATTGATCTTCTGGCCCAACATTTTCAATTCATCCATATGGTATGCTCCCCCCTTAACGGTCCTCCCTTCTCATTTACTACTGTGTATGGGAGCCCCCTTGAACGGGATAGATGAAGATTATGGGACAATCTCGCTCTCATTTCTGTCCACATGATGGGCACCTGGTTTATCGCAGGGGATTTCAACTCCATTTCCTTCGACCATGAGAAGCAGGGGGGATTGCCGGTATCAGATAGAAAATGCAGAATATTCAGAGAGTGGATTGAGGAGTGTGGCCTCACTGATATGTTATTTGTCGGTCCAAAGTTCACTTGGAAACGTGGTGAAGTTGAAGAACACCTTGACCACATTTTGTTCAATATAGAAGGGAGGTCCCTCTTCCCATCTGTGCGAGTCCATCATTTAAACAGGATCAAATCTGATCACCGACCATTGCTGCTCAAATTCCATGATAACACTGGTACCGTTGGGGGTGAAAGAACCTTTATATTCCTAGTAGTGTGGTCGGGTCATGCTGATTTTGCCAAACTAGTGAAGGGAGCTTGGTCTAACGACCCTAGCCTCAAAGAAACTATTGAGAGGTCTGTGGAAGCTGCCACTCAATGGAATTGGAACGTGTTTGTAAGCATCAAGAAGAAACTTAAGAGGCTTAATGCCCGTATCAGTGGCACAAAGGCAACACTGGATGGACATCCTCACAACATCTTCCTCCAGAGATTGGAGGTGACCCTCAAAAATGAGTTTGAAGCTATCCTAAAGCAGGAGGAGTTATTCTGGTTCAAAAACTCCAGGGCTGAATGGATCAATAATGGTGACCGCAACACCCGCTACTTCTATGCGAAAGCGATGGTCAGGCAGAGTAGAAATGCAATCCACAGCCTGAGGGACTCTGAGGGTAGGTGGCTAGATGGGGAGGATCTCCGCCTGATGGCTGTCAACTATTTTAGAAACCTGTACTTGGAAGATAGGAATCCTTGCACCACGTCCATACCTAATCTTTTTCCTCAAATCTCGAATATCGCCTAGGGCCTTCTGACTGCTGCCCCCTCCATCCTGGAGGTACACAATGCCCTGTTCGCAATGGATGGCATGAAAGCCCCGGGACTGGACGACTTGAATCCTTACTTTTTCCAAAACCAGTGGCCTATCATCTATCCTTCTATAATGACTTTCATCTCGTCAATGTTTAGTGGTAGACCGATGGATCTAGAACTGAACAAAACCTTGCTGGTTCTTATCCCGAAAATCTAAGACCCAGAATATATCTCTCAGTTTTGCCCTATAAGCCTCTGCAATGTCCTGTATAAGATTCTTACCAAAATCCTAGCCAATAGGATCAAACCTCTCATGCTTCATCTGGTGGGACCTGAGCAAAATAGCTTCGTACCTGGCCAGCATATCACAGATAATATTGTTATGGTCCAGGAGATTATACACTCGATGGACCGTCTGAAGTGCAAGCAGGGGTATATGGCAGTGAAAGTGGATCTGGAAAAATCTTACGAAAGAATCAAATGGTCCTTCATCCGGGAGACCCTTATATTTGCAGGGATACCTCTTCTATTGGTGAACCTGATTATGGAATCCACGAAATCAGCGTCCTTCTGTGTAGTGTGGAATGGCACACGGAACGAATATTTTAACCCCTCCAGGGGCATTAGGCAAGGCTGCCCTTTGTCTCTTTACATTTTTGTCCTCTGTATAAAACATCTGGCCCAGATCATTAAGCTCAGAGTGATCCAAAAACAGTGGAAGAGGATAAAAATAAAGAGGTCAGCTCTGACCTTCTCCCACATGTTTTTTGCGGATGACTTAGTACTTTTCGCAGAAGCGTCGGTGCAACAAATGGATGTTATTAACAATACCCTAGAGGTGTTGTGTGGTACCTCAGGGGAGAAAGTGAGCAAGGCAAAGACTAGTGTGTACTTCTCTCCCAATGTTGACGACCAGACTCGGCGGGAGATTACTAGTACTTCGGGTTTCTCCGCATGCCCGAACATTGGAAGCTATCTTGGGGCCCCTATCCTCCACGCGAGAATCAACAAGAACTCTTTTCAGTATGTAGTCAATAAAGTCTCTAATAGACTTAATAACTTGCATGGAAAGCTCCTCTCCCTGGCAGGTAGAATTACCCTAGCCAAATCAGTCCTCAATGCCATCCCCACCTACTCAATGCAAACGGCTAAAATTCCCGACTCGACGTGTGATGAAATTGACAAGATTACGAGGAGATTTATATGGGGGGGGAGTAACGAAGTGCGAAAACCCTCCTTAGTAAATTGGGAAACAATATGCTCCCCAAAAGAAAAGGGTGGCCTGGGGCACCAGAGGATGAGGGACTTCAACAAGGCTTTTCTTACTAAGCTAGCTTTCAATTTCGCCACCAAACCCAACGAGCTATGGGTTCAGCTTTTGTGGGGCAAGTATCTGGCTCACCATATCTCTTTACCCCAAACTCTTCCGAGTCATCAAGGTTCGATTATCTGGAAGGCTATTAGCTCTGCCTGGAACTCTTTCCAAAAGGGATCCACTAGACTGGTCCAGAATAGAGAAACAACCAAGTTTTGGTTTGACAGCTGGGTGGAGGGATCCCCTCCACTTCGGGAGTGGGTCCAACCAGAAGTGGTAGAATTGCTCCCCGAAAGCACAGTCTCGGAGTTCATTAATACCCAGGGGTCATGGAGATGGGATTTGTTCAAGAATTTGATCCCACTGGAGCTTTGCTCTAAGATTGCGAACCACCCCCCACTAGTTGGGATGCGGGTGATGACCTGGTGATCTGGAAAAACTCCAAGTCAGGGATGTACATTGTCAAATCAGCCTATGAGAACATCATAGCATCAACACAATATCAGGGGTATGGCTCGGACATCTGGAAGAGAGTCTGGAGTTGGAAAGGCCCTGAAACAATTCGAGTATTCTTGTGGCTAGTAGCCAGACAAAAGATAATAACGAATGAGGAATGTACCAAGCGAAAGTTTACGACTGTGGTTGCGTGTTCTCTATGCGGGCAATCTTTGGAGTCAACCATACATATCCTGCGTGACTGCAGAACTGCCCAAAGATTTTGGCCGCATCTTGTCGACCCGGCTAAGTGGCCAAGCTTCACTAGCCTCTCTCTAGCTGATTTACTACAAAGAAACCTTAGTTAGGAGTGGGGAGATGGAAGAATTACATGGAGCATAGTCTTTGGAGTTCCTTGCTGGTCCCTCTGGACATGGAGGAACCATAGAATCTTCCTAAACAAAGACCCATCAGCAAATCCTTGGGAAACTGTCAAGGCATATTCCAGGTGCATTATGGAGGCTATGTTGAATGCATGCTCTGGCCGTGGAAAGGGGAAAAGGGTGGAGAAGTATATTATTTGGCATCCCCCCATCCCAGGGTGGGTCAAAGTGAACACAGATGGCAGTGTCGCCAATGTCCAGGGAAATGCTAGTGCGGGAGGTATTATCAGAAACCAATGGGGTGAGTATGTCGGAGGGTTTGTAGCAAATTTGGGTACCTGTACCGTGTTCAGAGAGGAAGCATGGGGTGTTCTATTAGGACTGCGTACAACATGGAACTTGGGATTCAAAAGAGTACTAGTAGAACTGGATAACCTGGCTCTTGTCCAAGCTCTGAGCCATGATACACTCCCTTCAACAGTGGATGGCTCGATTTTGAAGCAGATCAAGCTGTGTGTAGCATGGAGGTGGGAGACCAAGATCTCTCATATGTATCAGGAGGAGAACAAGTGTGCAGATTGGCTTACTAAAGAAGGCCACAAAAGGGAGCTCGACTACTCCTTCCTGGAAGCCCCGCCAGGCGAGTTGGCACAACTCATTCGGAATGATTGTATCGGGCTCCCCACGACCCATAGCTGCGTTATGTAATCTCTAGATAGTTTCCCGTATTTTCCAAAAAAAAAAAGATGTGTTGAACTTCCACCACCTATTACTACCGTAACATGACTCTGATACCACACGGGAGTCAGAGACTGGCGGTAGTCCCCACGTCCATCCAACAACCTTGCAAGATCACTTCAAAGTAGTTACAGGCTATTTTACGGTACAGTATAACCCTTCATATGTTAAATTATATATGAGTGTATGCTCAAGTCTATAGTAGCTATATATATGAGTGTGTGCTCGAGTCTATAGTAGCGTTGTGCAAATAACTTCCAGGTTCTAAGTAGGTTGTGGTTGTGTTATTGGTATTTCACTAATATTGTCATGTATAGTGATTCAGGATAGGTAACTTGTGTTGGGTTGACTTGCCTATAGGCAGGATTTAACAGGCGCCATCATGACCTGAAAAGTTGGATCATGACACTCTTCTCCTTTTCTCCCTAAATTCTTTTCTCTGAATAAATTATGTGAAACTTAAAGAGAATGAGTGTAGGTTACTGATTTTAGGGAGAAAATGACCTCAAAACAATGGGGGTTTAGTCTAGGATGAGTAGAAGAATGGCTACAATGTCCTTACTTTTAAAACGGAACGTCCAGTATCATGATAGAGCAGGTTCACGATGCAGACTTGTTCCATTTCAGTTTATTTTTTGACGAAAAACATAAAATGCATCCAGAATATGTATTTCTATAAAATAAGGCAAAAATCACTCATTGAGTGCATTTTTTGCATATTTACTTAAATCACATTTGTCCAGTGTATTTTATAAATAAAATGCAAAAATAAGCTATGACGAAGCAGGTCTGCGACGTGAACCTGTCGCGTAACCTTCTGGTTGTGTAATTTTACTGTGAAAAAGTCATCTTTTGATTCAGTTAGCCTAAAATTCAACCGAGATCACTTTCCTATGCAATTTTTGGCCCTGATCAATATTCTAGTTTCGAATTTACTAAAAAAGTTTGGAATGATGTGTTGTGCAAGCAATCTTTCATCTATGGGTATTTTGGTAATTTTCAAGGTGTAACATTATTGAAGTATTTTGAATGTGATATTTGACAAGTATTGTATAATCTTGAAATTATTGAATGAATGCTAGTAAAACATTGATAATTGATGAGTAATTTTTAATTATGATGATAAAGTGATTATTGAGCAATTGAAAAATGATGAGATGCTATCATTGAATGATTCAATCAACGAAGATGCTATTATTAAGAAAATTATGAGATTGATTAAAATTAATGCATGTTGTTGTGAAATTGTGAAATAACTATGATTATATTGATGATACATTGTGAAAAAACTTTGATAAAGTATGTGACTCATAGTGAGGGATTTCTTGATTGATAATGGTATATCGATTATGAAATGAATTGAATAATGATGATAATGATTGTGAATAATCATGTTGATACTTTCATTGAAAATTTAATTGATGATAATGATGATACTATTGAAAAGATGATGAGAATGATTAACTTGAATATTGAATAAATGAAACGTGTGGACTCTTTGCATATTCTCATGCTTATTTTGAAAGTGATTACTGTATTGAAATGGAACATTGACTGAGTCCCACTATTGATAAGAATATCGAAAGGAAATAGTTCAGACTATATGTGTATACTTGGGATTGGGCCACACGCTTCCTAGTAGGTTTGATACATTAATGATATGTAGGAGTTGGGCCACAAGCTCCATAGCAAGAGATACTTGATTTTAAAGGGGTCGGGTCACACGCTCCGTGGAAAGAGATATTTCACTATTAAGAGGTCGGGCCACACGCTCCGAGGTAAGTACATGGTCAAATATGTCTTCCATGGATTTTGATCTGATTAAATTAGCGAATGAATATCATAGAACAGACCTACATCATGATTATCTAACATTGCATTGCATTATTACACTTCACAATATTCCATTTCATTTCATCCATTATTTTAAATGTGAGTATTTTTTTCAAGTGTGATATGATGGTTATCTCTGTGCTTGCAAATCATTGACAATTATCAGTTGTTGTGCTATATACTGGTATTGTGAATATGTATATATGTGCTAGTTTTTCCTGCGTATAGGGTTGTAGTTTTGAATGTATGTGGTTGGGCTGGTAGGAGTACTTGTATTTTTTATTCTCTACCTATGTTTAGATCTTCAAGATGGGTATCATGTAGGTTGGTACTTAACCTTGCTTCTACACTTATGTAGGTGTTGAGCCTGGTACCTTATGATCTTTTCCTTTCTTATTGGATTAAACTTTTAGAATCTTGAGAGGTAGCAACAAATATGTCGGCAGACCCTCGAGGCTCCTTACCTTATGTTATGTTCTATTCGAGTACTATGACATTTAGACTTGTACTATTTTCCTTCTTTTAGTTAAGGCAGTGACTTGTACATGTGACATCAATCTTGGGATGGTTTTAGACTATGGTTCCTCTTCCTTGTGCTTATCCTTTCATATTTAGAGTGTATTTTCGCTTTACCTTCTGCATTATTTTGTTATCTACTATTTAGACTGACTTGCGTGAATTAAAGGCAAGTTTCATTACACTTGATTTTGTATCATGACATTAATACCACACAAAATATATAAAATTTATTTTAGAGCAAACATTTAAAATTATTTAATTAACGCACACTACTAAAAACTTATCAATATTAATAAAATTTATCAAATATATATTCATTTTATGTTAAATAAAATAATTTACTACTACATATATATATATAACTCATTTTAAATTAAAACTTATTTAACAAACACTATTTACAAATAAATTTATGAACATAAATTAAACTCGTGCACAACATAGATTTTTCATCAGTGTATAACACATGGGTCTCTACATTTCTTTCTTTTGTTCCTTCAACTTAATAAATGTGTCCCCATGTAATAGAGATACCAAATGGTTTATATTTATGTACTATAGGAAATGTGCAGTGGCAGAACTCAAAATTTTATTAAGTGGGTTCGAAATATAAAAATAGATATGCACATAAAAGAAATCAAAGATTATTTAACGTTTATTATATATGCGTAACAGATAAGTTTAATAATCTTTATGAATAATGTCATTATTTATAAAAAATTCAGATGAACTTTATTAGTCATTCCTAGCTCCGTCCCTAAATACATGAATTAAATTAAAAATGTAATAGGGAAAAATTGAGAAACTCTTTGCCGGAGAGGAGTCATGCCCCAAATTACTACCTAGATATGTATTCGTGAATTAAATTTAGTAGCATTTACATAATACATAGTGTAGCGAGTTAATTACCATTTTTTCCTATCCTTTTTCAATTTACAAAAATTTCTTAAAAAAAATAGAAATTCGGGTACATTAATTCAGTAATTTGGATACATTTATTCAATTTCAAATACAAAAATTATGATTCTTAAGTATCAATAGGTAACATTTAAAGCATGATATATTAAACATAGAGATAATTCAAGAATCAGAATTAATGTATCTAGATTACTGAATTAATGTATCAGGATGAAAAGAAGAAAATTTTAAATTTTTTGAGAATGGATGAGAATAATCGAAAATATGATAAACAAAGGAGTGAAATTAGGTAATTATTCCTTAAATTTATGTATGTGTAGTGTCACTGAGTCAATACTACTTTTAAAATTTTTTCATGCAGGGTAGGACGACTTAAAATTTTTACAGATTGATCTTAGTCCACTTCGTATCCACCCCATTACCATCTCTATGGTTGACATCTTTAATACACACATTATTTGCACTTGAAGGTGTAATTTAATGCTCAATGAAGTAGTAGAAGATTCACAAAGTTTTAGGTTAAAATTTCAATTGAAGAAAAAACTCACACGATATTTCCTCTTATATAGAAGTTGATTAAATTTTCTTATTTGGAAGAAATCATAAATAACTTACAAAAAATAAAAAATATATATATTATACTTTGTCACGATCCAAAACAGGATCGCAATAAAAGGAGGAAGGACTAAAACAAAACAACCACAATATTTAGATTAAAATTCCAAAATCTGGAATCATGAGTGCAAGAGCTTTTAAGTAGTACAAAAAAGTAAATACAATTTGTCTGATAAAAGAAATACAAAGTCTAGTTCAAAAAATAACTAGATTGGTCTCAATAGTACAACGACGACTCGATAGCTAAGCCTCACCGCTATGATTTAGAAAGGATAGGAGAAATCCTTCATAATGAAATCTACTACCATGAGGGGGTCCCTGTACTCATTTACAGGGAGGAAACATAGTAGGGGTGAGTACATCGAAATATACCCAGTGGGTTCAACTGATTGGGTAAGAAAATTCAGATAAATATGTAATAACTAAGAACCACTTCACCTGCAACAATGCGGTTAACACACAATATATATATACACACATAAGCAAGGACATACAAGAATAGCAAGTTTAAATAATGATGCAATACAAATGAAATGAATAAATGCAATGCACGGGGTGGAATCACGACTAATGCACAACTGATGGTACACATCTACCGAGCTGTCACGATCCGATTAGGGGGTATAGATGTGACATGTCGAACCCGAAGGCTCTCGATCAAACCATCATAGTACCAAACTAATCATTTACTTAAAGAATGCAGAAGCATAGCACATAACTTAATAGATTCGAAATTTCCAATAACAAACTCAATATACCAAACATGATCAAATATCAAACTTAAAGTCCTTTATACGATATATAGATAGCCAAAGTAACAAGTCAACACATATCATAACAAGAGTGTCATAGGTCCAGCACATGCCTCTAATTGAGTGACGGGGGCCACGACAAGTCCGGGCTCACCCTCAATAGTCAAACTAAACAAAAGTAGACTACTAAAAGCTGGAAGAATGACGGTTGTTACCCCTGGAATAAGGGCTCACCACTAACGGATAGCTTCAAGATCAAAGCTCGTCGGTAGGTAGATAAAACTCGTCACCTGCACCTACATGATTAGAACATGTAGATAAAAGTATGGGTTAGCACCATAAAGCACTAAGTATGCGGGCATGCAATGCATATGACATAGAAGTATGACAACGATATGACAAGGGAACACTTGGTTCGGAAATAGTGCACTTAGCCAAAGGAATATATATAACAAGATGATTATGCCATGATGCATGAGTTGCAACATATCA
The DNA here is from genome assembly GCA_038996855.1 of Solanum aculeatissimum. NCBI lineage: Eukaryota > Viridiplantae > Streptophyta > Magnoliopsida > Solanales > Solanaceae > Solanum > Solanum aculeatissimum. The sequence goes on from JBCEWC010013780.1 coordinate 12,248, forward strand.
AAGTTATAATTTCGGGAATTTGACCTCAACCGACTCAAAGTAGGACCAAGCGAGCTACCACTTGGAACGGACTACTTGCCAATTAGATCCCAAAACTCCCTTAAACAAGGGGTATCAAAACAAGGATCCCAATTTGGGGCAATCATATGGTGGCACATGGTTTGACGGAAAGGATACATACCCAATCCCTCGGTACTAAGTCAGATCATACGGGAATACATATATACATACCAATACTTTCAAAACTCGAAACTATCCATATTTTTCAAATCATGCATCATTAGAACAAAATTTCCAAAATCCAAACGTTTCAAGTCAATAACTTCAAACCAAGTCAAGAGTTTCCAAATCATTCAAACCAATGCAATAGGATGTAGCTCACTCTACAAAATCTAAACCAAAACAAACGGTGCAAGCACCCAAACGACTCATAGAGTCAATCAAAGAGACATTGTGATCACAAGTCAAGACATCCAAATTCATATAGAGAATTTCCCAAAAATAAGAGTTTCATCATAATCTTATCCAATGAAATGCATGAATGAATGCATCAAAGCATGGGTAACGGAATTCAAAACTTCAATTTACAATTCAAACTTTACTTCATCAAATTCGTATGAAAATATCAAAGTAAAACCCAACAAGACTTACCTATGCATCAATATTCAAGACAAATACATGCAATACTAATTCTTCAAACTTTAATGGAGTAAATCATAAGTTTCAAGAGTAATTTCATAATGAAGTAATCTAAAGTCTACAACGAACACCAAACGTCAAGAGAGTTTTGCAAAATCAAGAGAACCCATAACTAAGTAAAACGTAGAAATTCATATTTTAAAGATTTGGGTTCTTGGGCTTCATGGATGGAAGAACCTACAAATTTAAAATCCACATACCTTATAACAAACACTTGGGTTGCGTAGAGATCAAGAATTGATCGTTTTCCCTGAATTTTTTTCGAATCTTTAACAATGGTGCTCAAGAAGCTTGAGAGAAATCAATGGAAACCTTAAGAGTGTTTTGAGTGAAGGTATACGGTTTACGTAATGTCTATAGGGATTTGGAGACCTTACGGAACTTAAAAGAGGCTTAGGAATAAGTAAAATCCCAAAAACACCCTTAATAAAATGGACTTTAAACTACCAAAATAGTGTCCCACGGAAGCTACAGTGCCGTGAGAGTGTCACACGGTCCGTGTACATGCTCCATCAAACCATACTTAGCCAATTGTTCAACGCGAACTCTCGGAGAACTTTCTGGAGTACTTGACGAGCCTTCACACGGACCGTAAGAGGATTGCCAAGCCGTGTAAGGGTCCCATGGACCTTGCCTTAGTCTCCTAAAACCAACCATGGCCTTGCCAATCCACTGCCTCACTGGACGGCACCTTTTACGGCTCGTGAAAGGGCCCACGGACCGTGAGCTTGTCCATGGCCCAAGACTTGTCTCATGGGGTGGTTCCTGGCCACCCCTAGCTCAATGGAACACCCCACGACACCCCTCACAGACCGTGACAAGTTTCACGGACCGTGGGCCTGTCCTTAGCCACCTTTCTGAGTCTATCTCCAATGTCTTCTGAATTCCAGACAGTCCCACTGTTTGGGCCATAACGTCCTCATCCGGACTCCAAATCAGGTGAAACCAGTTGCGTTGTGAAGATAATTCAAAGGAATTAAATTTTATATATAGAATCCTACATGTTGCAACCTACATAAAAAGTTAGGACCATTTGAAGTACACTGCCCAAACTGTCTCTCTAGGCCACCAACTAGCCCATTTTGCGTTCGGCCACTTAAACTCAACCCGTGGCTACCAAAACTTAACCTTGACTGGTAGTACATCATATAAGGCCAACCATAAGGAGTTTTGAAAATATTTTGTGTCGTTACATCATCTCCCCCCTTGGGAACATTCGTCCCCGAATGAGCTAAGGCTAGGACATGAGGACATAAATCACAAAACAAGTGGCAGGCTGACAAAAACTCAAAGGACCATGCAGTATGTCATAAATCATTCAAACCTCATGTCAAAACATCATTTAAATTATTTTCGTGCTCATGAATGCATGCAATGTCATAAAATTCAAGAAACAAAGAATTGAAACAAATCAAGGGTAGAACCTAGTACCTTAGGCTTCAGTAGATGGGAAACGATGAGGATAGAGATTCTTTATGTCCAACTCTGCCTCCCAGGTTGCACTTTCTACTTCTTGGTTTCTCCAAAGAACCTTCACCGAAGCCACTTCCTTGTTGCGAAGCCACTTCACTTGTCTGTCTAAGATCTCAACTGGGATCTCTTCATAGGTCAGGTTTTCCTCAATTGTCACACCCTCTAAAGGTGTAACGTCCTTGGGATCACCAACTACCTTCCTCAACATGGACACATGGAAAGCTAGGTGAATAGAACTCATGTCCACGGGCAAATTTAACTTGTAATCTACATTTCCAATACGTTCAACAATCTCATAAGGACCCACATATCGAGGACTTAGTTTACCCCTCTTACCAAACCTCATGATGCCCTTCATAGGAGACACCTTTACATACACCCAGTCACCCACAAGAAATTCAAGGTCTCTTTT
>JBCEWC010013781.1:0-12500 GCA_038996855.1 Solanum aculeatissimum
TTTTTTTAGGTATCAGTGAAACTAACTGATAGTTTATAAATGTGTGTTATGTATCAGCGAAATAGCGAAAAAGGAAAATTTAGTAAATTTTTTAAATGGTAGGGAATAATTGTAATTAAGTTTCCAAATATTGTGTATTTCTGTAATTTGCCCTAAAAAAATTACTGCTCTGGATATATCGGGCAAGGGCTATTCATCAGGGTCACTAGATGTTGAAATCCATCTGAATGCAATGGGTCTGGTAGACACCATCAAAGAAAATAATTAGGCATCCAACCAAAACCGTGCCAAAGCTATGATCTTTCTCCGCCATCATTTTGACGAGGGATTAAAAATGCAATATCTTACTCTGAAAGATCCCCTCATGCTGTGGAATAATCTTAAAGATAGATATGACCACCTGAAGTTGGTCATTCTTCCACAGACGCGTCACGATTGGCTTAATCTGAGGTTGATGGACTTTAAAAGTTTAACTGAATATAATTCTGTCATGTATAAAATTAGATTGCAGCTAAATTTATGTGGATAAAATGTTACAGAACATGATAAACTGGAGAAAACATATTCCATATTCCCTCCCGCAAATATGCTCTTGTAGCAACAGTATCGGGGAATGATCTTTAAAAGGTATTCTGAATTACTTTTGCACCTTCTGATTGCTGAACAACATAACGACCTATTGATGAAAAATCATAAAAATTGACCCGTTGGTTCTGTGCCGCTCCCTGAAGTGAATCAGGCAACTTATAAACAATGAGAAAGAGGTCATGGCTCCAGTTGTGGTAGTAGCCATGGTCGAAGAAAAAATTATAATTATGAGGGTCATTTTGCACCAAAAAATAATCGGCAATATAAAAAGAAGGGTGAAAAGCAGGAAACAGTGCAAAAGAAAAATTCAAAAAGTATATGTCATAGATGCGGAGGGATAGGGCACTAGTCGTGTACATGTCAATCATCCAAGCATCTGAATCAGCTATATCATGCATCCTTAAAAAGGAGCAATAATAATCGAGAAACAAACTTTATTGATGAAAATAACGCTGAACCCATGCATAAGATGGGTAATAATGCAGAGACAAATTTTATATTTGAAGATAATATTGAGCCCATGCATTTGGATGTTGCTGACTTTTTTGATCTTCCAGAAGAAAAAATGATCATTGATGAGCCTTCTGTGAATTCTCACAAAGCCAATACCCTTAGAAATCATAGCGATGGATGTCAATGGATAGGGGTGTGCAAAAATCGAACCGATCAATAAATTAAACCGATAAAAATATTATTAATTTATTGTTATTGTGTTATTAGGTTATCAGGTTTTTAATAGTTTTGAAAAAAGATTTATTGGGTTATCGATTCGATATCAGTTTTTACTATTGGGTTATTTGATGAACCGATAACCCAATAAGAATATAATAATTTACTATTTTACCCCAATCGTAAATATTAAGTATTAGTAATTTAATAGTAATAGGACACTATAGTAGTACTTTACCTATTTTAATCTTTACCGTACTTAAGTGATTAGTTACCCACTTTAGTATATAGTCTTTACTCTTTTGTACTCTATGTGCTTTTATTAATGCAAATTCTCATTATCATCCTTATTGGGTAAATCGAACTGTTAGGGACTTAAAATCGATAAACTGAAAACTGATAAAAATTATTTTATTGATTTGTTATTGGTTTAGCATATTTAAAAATAAAAAATCGCTAAATCGAATCAATAATGTCTAAAATCGAATCGAACTGACCGATATACACCCTTACCAATGGACAGTTATTCCAGCAAGAGATTATGTTTGACTGAAAACCAAAATATTGTGAAGAGTTTATGATGGTGGGACATAACTGCCATAAGAAGCTGGGGTAACCTAAACCAAAGGAAGATCGTGCTAAGCAAAAACAACCAAGGGTGATTCCTACCTGGATATCTAAAGAAATAAAAGATCATATTCATCAGAAGACAAAGGAAAATGACTTAAATTCACCCCAACAAGGTGATTGGAATACCAAATCAAAAGAGATACAATATAAAAAAGAGGTGTTTACACCAGTGAAGGCTAGAAGGAAACATGCAGAAAAAGGGAACACCAATCTACCAAGTAGTAGTGCCATGAAGAGTTATGCACAAGATGGTTCTTTGACAATAAAAAATAATTTTGCACTTCTTCAACCTATAGATGTCGTGGTGGCAACCTCAAGACTTCCAGACCAAGGAGGTGACACCTCCTATTAATAGATAGATATCTTGGCTAGTATGGAATATATGGGAACAAATAAAAGGTACAAGCAAAAGGAGTTGAGTAGATAGATAAAAGAAAGTCATATAAAGCTAGTAGGCTTGGTAGAAATCAGAGTTAAGATGAATGAGGCTAATACTATAGCTCAAAGAATAACACTTGGCTAGAAGTGTTTACATAACTATACTGATACTATGAATGGGAGAATCTGGTTACTATGGGATAAAAATGTCTATTAAGTAAAGAAATTTGTCCAAGGTGCTCAATTCATCAATTGTAGTAATTAGCAAAGACATAAAGATTGATTATTGTATGACTGTGGTGTATGGGCCCAATATAATAGAATCAAGAAAAACTCTATGGAATGAGTTAAGAATGTTGGCAACTCAATATAATAAACCTTGGATTGTATGGGGAGACTTCAATGCTCCTCTACAAAATCAAATTAGATTAAATAGTGCTACAGTGACAAATACTAAAATTAAGGACTTTGTTGACTGTATTCATGATCTACTATTGAATGAGGTGTTATAGAAGGGAGAATATTATACATGGTCCAATAGACAATTTGGATCAAATAGGATATGTAGTAGGTTGGATGGGGCTTTGGGAAATGATGAGTGGATGCTACAATATGGACATCTAGTTATGACATACAGACTGTCATACATTTCAAACCACTCACCTATGATCATGGATTTGAAAATGTCTTCTATCAACATCAAAGCTAACATGAGTCTTTCCTTGCAACATTGTAAATAAGTTGGATTAGTGGACATCAAGGACATAAGCTAAGAAATATTTGGATCAAAATGAAAGATTTGAAGCCTCAATTGAATCAGCTAAATAAGACTCATTACAAAGGAATAACAGAGAGGATACAACAATTCAAAAGTACTTTACACAATACACAACAACTCTCTACACAGTGCAATGAAGATATAACAAGGGTAGAGAAAAATGTGCTAATCCAACTGATAAATGGAGCAACATCAAGGAGAATACACAACAACAAAAGTCCAAGGCCTTGTGGATTAAATTGGAAGATTCAAATACAAGATACTTTACAACAATTATAAAGGAAAGAAGACACAAAAAATAAATTATAGAATTTATAATAATAAATGGAGAAAAATTGGTGGAATCAACTGCAATTCAAAAAGAGATCGTCGCCTTTTACAAGTCTTTAATGGGAACTACAACACAAAGTACCAATGCAGTCAATAAAAGTATTATGAAGCACGGACCAACACTGAATCACTCTCAAAAGTTGATGTTATGTGCAGAGGTTACAGAGAAGGAAATAGATAAAGGATTAGCTTCAATTGGTGATGACAATGCTCCAAGAGTTAATGTATATAATGCGATGTTTTAAAAAAAAAGTTTGGCCAGTGATAAAATAAGATGTATATGCAGCGATAAAAGAGTTCTTTTTTACTGGGAAGTTATACCAAGCAGTAAACTGTACAACAGTCACATTGTTGTCCAAAGTTCCTAATCCAGCTTCCATAAAAGAGTATAGACCAATAACATGTTGCACAGTCCTCTACAAGCTCAAAGCAAAGTTCTGACTAATAGAATTCACCAGATGATAACTTTTATGATCTCAGAAACTCAGGCTAGATTCATACGAGGAAGGAAAGTGACCGATAACATTATACTTGCGCATGAATTAGTCAAAGCTTATAATAGGAAAAATATCTTCCCTAGGTGCATGATAAAGGTAACACTGTTAATTGCAATTATTTGGAACAAGTAATATCAATTCTGGGCTTCCCTAACAAGTTTATTAGTTAAGTGATAAAATGTGTTATCACTATTTCTTACTCATTTATGATAAATGGAGGGTTAACTAAACTTTTTTAGGCAACTCGAGGACTACGACAAGGGGACCCAATGTCTCTCTTTCTGTTTGTTATAGTTATGGAGTACTTGAGTAGAAATCTGTATGATTTAGCCAATCACAAATAGTTCAAATATCATCCTATGTGCAACAAGCTTAAGATCACATATTTAAGATTTGCAGATGACCTACTTATGTTTACAAAAGGAGATCTAATATCAGTCAATCTGCTACATGACAAGTTTAAAGTGTTCACAACATCCTCAGGTTTACAAGTAAATTTGTCAAAAAGTGCTCTATATTTTGGGGGAGTATCAGATGCAGTAACGTCTCAAATTCAACAAGTACTGAGATATAACCTTGGCACTTTATTATTCAGATAATTAGGAATCCCTTTATCTCAGTGTGGTGCAATGACAACTAGTGATCGATAAAATAATAGCAAATTTTTTTCTTGGACAACAAAAAAGTTATCATGTGCAGGGAGAATTCAACTTGTTAGATCAATAATTTTTGAAATCCAAGCTTATTGGACCCAAATATTTGTGATACTTGCGAAGTTGATGAAAGCAATACAAACATTCTATAGAAGTTTCGTATGGTCATATGTTAATAATATAACAAAGACGGCTGTTGTATCATGAGAAAAAATATGTACTCCAAAGGTGACTGGAGAATTGAATCTGGTGAATCTAAAGTTATAGAACAAAGCAACAATTCTTAAGCTATATTGGGATATCGAGCAGAAGCAAGATATGTTATGGATTAAATGGATCCACAATTACTACATCAAAGGTCACAACATGTAAACTCTCAAGGTTCTAATACAAGCATGTTGGATGGTTAAGAAGATTCTTGGAGCAAAAATGCATCTGCATATTCTACAATAGGATAATTGCATCAGGGGAAGCAAGATTAGACAAGTCTATCATCTTTTGCTAGGTGAACACACAAAGGTTGAATGGAGAAATTTGGTATGTCGAAATCTAATAAGGCCAAAAGTAATTTTTATTCTCTATCTACAAATCCAAAATAGACTCCTTACGACTAATAAATTACTAAAATGGAGACTACAGATAGATTCAAAGTGTGTCATGTGCAACCAAGCTAATGAAATAAGAGATCATTTATTCTGTGAGTGTTGCTTTGCTCAAATATTATTGAGAAGATTACTACGATGGTTAAGTATCAATCTTTGTCTTTAGACTGAAATACATGGCAGGAGTGGATCATCAAGGAAACCAGAGGAAAGAGATGTCATGCTCAACTGATGCAATTAGTATACACTAAATTCATGAAAATAATATGGAAGGAATGAAATAATTGAGTTTTCAAATAGAGGTTATAATAGAGGACATTGCCCGAAAAATAACATGTATTTGTTGTGTTAGAGCTACTAACCCAGTCAGTCTAATTTTAGATAAATATAACTTTTAATCCTTTATTTTTAAGTTTGTTTTGAGATCGTCAGTGGATTTGCTAGCTTAGCTTTGTAAATTCATACTTTGGTGATTAATAAAAATCTATTTACTAAAAAAAAGATGAAGAAAAATAAAATTAAACAAATTCTAAAAAGTTGGATAAATGAATAAACTAAAGAGGATTTATAGTTAGTGGCAGTCACACAAATTAAGTTTAAAAAAATTAAATACATATGTTTGACTGTTACAATGAGAAGTTCTAATAATTTATAAATCAGATAAAGATTGAGGTATTGTGAATATGTGTATATACCACCTCTTGCCAAGTGCCCAAGAGGTGGTGCATGCAATTGTTCGCATACCATGTGTCACTCTCAACCAAAGCAACTTGGCAAAGAGTGACACTTGGCTATCATACCAAGATGACTATAAATAGCCTTATGTAAATAAAAATAAATATAGTGAAAATATTGGGAAAACCCCACTTACCCATTTTTGCTTTTTAAAATAATTTTTCCTCTCCGTATTTTCTTTAATATTAGCTCTATAACACATTATCAATACGAAGCTTTGTCCCGTTCAAACTACTTTAGACGGGTAAAAAGGGTAAGACTTTTATATTTATAAAAATGTCTAATGTTACTAAACTTGAATTTACTGTCGTGGATATATCGAGAAAAGACTATTCATCATAGGCACCAGATGTTAAAATCCATCTGGATGCGATGGGTCTGACAGACACCATGAAAAAATAATCAGGCATCCAGCCAAAACCATGTCAAAGCTATGATCTTTCTCTACCATCATCTTAACGAGAGATTAAAAATACAATATCTTACTCTAAAAGATCCCCTCACGTTGTGGAATAATCTAAAAGATAGATATGACCACCTGAAGTTGGTCATCCTTCCACAAGCACTTCATGCCTGGCTTAATCTCAGGTTGATGGACTTTAAAAGTATAACTGAATATAATTCTGTTCTTTATAGAATTATATCACAATTAAAATTGTGTGAAGAGAACATTACAGAACATGATAAACTTGAGAAAACATATTCCACATTTTCTCTCGCAAATATATTTCTACAGAAATAGTATCAGGTAATAGGCTTTAAAAGGTATTCTGAATTACTTCTGCACCTTCTGATTGCTGAACAACATAATGATTTGTTGATGAAAATCATGAGAGCCAACCTATTGGTTCTATGTCACTCCCTAAAGTCTATCAGCCCTATTATAACCAACAAGAAAGAGGTTGTGGCCTCAGTCGTGATCGTGGCCGTGGTCGAAGAAGAAATTATAATCACGATGGTTGTCTTGCATCGAGAAATGATCAACAGTATAAAAAGAAGGGTGAAAAGTTGGAAGCGGTGCCAAAGAAAAATTCAAAAAGTATATACCATAGATGCGGAGGAATGGGACACTGGTCATGTACATGTCAATCGTCAAAGCGACTGGTTCAACTTTATCAGGTATCCTTAAAAAGAAGCGATAATAATCTAGAAACAAACTTTATCGCTGAAAATAATGTTGAACCCATGCATAAAATGGGTAATAATGTAGAGACAAATTTTATATCTGAAGATAATATTGAGCCCATGCATTTGAATGTAACTGATTTTTTTGATCTCACAGAAGGAAAGATGATCGGTGATGAGTCTTCTGTAGTCTAGATAACTTTCTTTTTTATTTGTTTATGTTTATTATGTTAATATTCCTCTAATTTTTGTACATAAATAAAGTATGTAATGGTTTTGTTTAATAGTAATGTTTACTTTATTTTATTTTTGAAGAAAATATGGATATGTCTCAAATTTTATTTGGATCAATGATCCATCATGAGGATATTTATGTAATTGATAGTGGAACAACTTATGCCATCTTAAAAAATGAGAAATACTTTTCGTACTTGCTTAGAAGAAAAGCAAATGTTACTACAATCTCTGGTAATTCAAAATTGATTGAAGGCTCTGCAAGAGCTACTATATTTCTGTCTAAGGGGATGAAACTTGTTATAGAAGATTCACTTTTCTCTTCAAAATCTCCAAGAAACTTGTTAAGTTTCAAAGATATCTGCCGAAATAAATATCATGTCGAGACACTAAATGAAATGAATACTAAATATCTTTGTATAACCAAGAGTATCTTAAACCAAAAATATATTTTGGAGAAATTACCAACCTTATCTTCTGGTCTATATTATGCAAAAATTAGTACAATTGAAGCACATTCAATCGTAAATCGAAAGTTTACTGATTTAAATACTTTTGTGATATAGCATGGTCGAATAGGTAATTCTGGATCAATAATGATGAGGCGAGTTCATGAAAATTCAACTATGCATCCATTAAAGAACCTAAGGGTTCTTACTAATAATGAATTTTCATGTGTTGTTTGTTATCAAGGCAAGTTAATTGCTAGACCATCACCCCTACAGGTTGATGTCGAATTTCCTGATTTTCTAGATCATATACTTGGGGATATATGTGGACCTATTCATCCACCTAGTGGATCGTTTACATATTTTATGGTCCTAGTAGATGCATCCTCAATATGGTCTCATGTATGTCTCTTATCATCTCATAACTTGGCGTTTGTGAAGTTATTGGCATAAATAATAAGGTTAAGGGCGCAATTCTCAGATTATCCTATTAAGACAATTCACCTTGATAATGCTGGAGAATTACATCCCAAGATTTTGATGATTATTGTCTATCAATTGGGATAAGAATTGAACATCATGTTGCTCATATTCATACTCAAAATGGACTTGTAGAGTCATTTATTAAACACCTCCAATTGATAGCACACCCACTGCTTATGAATGCAAAGTTTCCCACTTTAGTTTGGGGTCACGCTATCTTACATGCAACAACCCTTGTTCGTCTCATGCCGACTAACTATAATAAGTATTCTCCGTCACAATTAATATTTGGTTATGAGTCCAATATCGCTTATCTACGAACCTTTGGTTGTGTGATATACGTGTCTGTAGCACCATCGCAACGTACCAAGATGAGACCTCAACGAAGGTTAGGGATATATGTTGGGTTTGATTCCTCATCTATTATTCGTTTTCTTGAATCACTGACTGGAGCGTTCACTACACTATTTGCAAATTATCGATTTGATGAAGCAACTTTTTTAAAATTAGGGAGAGAGCAGGACCCCAAAAGGTAAATTGTGTGACAAGTTTTGTCACTATCTCATTTTGATCCATGTACTCGTATATGTGAGCAGGAGGTCCAAAAGATAATCCACTTGCAGAAAATAGCAAATCAAATGCTAGATGCATTTACTGATTTGAAACGAATAACTAAATCACATATCCCTGCAGTGAATGTGCCTATCCGGATTGACATCCCAAAATGACCATCTACTAGTGTCATAGCTTTTGAATCCCAAACATGTCTGAAGCGTGGTAGACTATTGGGTTCAAAGAATAAAAATTTGAGAAAAAAAACATGGAAAATAATAAAGATGATGCTATAAAAGAATCTCATTAAGAGGTCCAAGATTTGATTAATCCAGATATTCCTGAAGAAATCAGTGAACCTAAAATTCAAGTAATTGAAGAACTATCAATAAGTTCTTCTGGTGATGGGATAAATTTAAATCTATTAAAATTTACAATGGATAATATTTTTGCATACAATGTTGCGCTTTATCTCATGTAAGCTAATGAAGATCTTGATCCTAAATCTGTCAAAGAATATCGACGAAGATGTGATTGGCCAAAATAGAAAGAGGCAGTTCAATCAAAATTGAATTCACTTGCTAAGTGTGAAGTCTTTGGACCTGTAGTCCAAACTCCTGATGGCGTACGTAAAATCAGTTAGCTATCGATGGATTTTTGTGTGAAAATAAAATGAGAGAAATGAAATTGTAAGATACAAGACACACCTTGTTATACAAGGATTCTCTCAAAAGTTCAATGTCAACTATGAGGAAACATATTCACCTGTTATGGATGCAATAACTTTTCAATATCTCATCGGTTTAGCTGTACATGAAAACCTTGAAATATATTTGATGGATGTAGTTGCAGTTTACCTTTATGGTCCACTTGATAACGAAATTTATATGAGAATTCTAGAAGGATTCAAATTGCCTGATGCATGTAAATCTAAATCTCAGGAGATGTTTTTAGTCAGATTGCAAAGATCATTGTATGATTTAAAACAATCAGAACGAATGTGGTATAACCGTCTTAGCAAATACTTGCTAAATGAAGGTTATATAAATGATGTCATTTATTCTTGTGTCTTTATTAAGAAGATGAAATTGATATTTGTTATACTCGTCGTCTATGTTGATGACATAAATCTCATCGGAGCTCCTAAAGAAATTCAAAGGGCAATTGAGTATTTAAAGAAAGAATTTGAAATTAAAGACCTCGGAAAGACAAAACTTTGTCTTGGTCTATAAATTGAACATTTAGCCAACGGGATCTTCATCCACCAATCTGCTTATACTGAGAAAATTTTAAAATAATTTTACATGGACAAGACACATCCATTAAGCACTCCAAAGGTGGTTCGATCACTTAAAGTGAATAAAGATCCATTTCGACCTCTAAAAGAGAATGAAGAGATTCTTGATCCTGAAGTACCATATCTCAGTGTTATTGATGTACTTATATATTTTGCAAATGCAACTAGACCTGATATAACATTTTCTGTCAATTTGCTAGCAAGATATAGCTCTTCTCCAACACGAAGACATTGAAATGGCGTCAAGTAGATTCTGCGATACCTAAAAGGAATCATTGATATGGGTTTGTTTTGTACTAACGAAGGTTGTACAAATCTTATTGGTTATACAGATACAGGATATTTATCAGAACCACATAAAGCTAGATCTCAAACAAAGTATTTATTCACATACAGAGGAACTGCTATATCATAGCGATCTACGAAGCAGTCCATTGTTGCCACTTCTTCAAAGCATGCTGAGATAATAGCGATTCATGAAGCAAGTCGAGAATGTGTATGATTGAGATCAATAATCCAGTTCATCAAAGAAAGGTGTGACCTAGAGAATGGTACCAAAGTACCCATGGTCATATTTGAAGACAATGTTGCATGCATAGCTCAGCTAAAAAGAGGCTTTATAAAAGGAGATAGAACAAAGCACATTTCACCAAAATTGTTCTTCACACATGATCTCCAGAAAATGATGATATTGACGTACAACAAATACGTTCAAGTGATAATCCAACAAATTTATTCACCAAAGTTTTGTCAACCTCAATTTTAGAGAAGATGGTACACAAGATTGGAATGTGAAGACTCCACCGCCTGGATCGTGATTTTTAATTGGGGAAGTAGCATATGCGTTGTACTCTTTTTTTCTTAACCAAAGTTTTATCCCATTGAATTTTCTTGGGAAGATTTTTAATGAAGTAGCCAAAAATGCGTATTGAGGATACCTAGAACTTTGTTTTTACATGGACAATTAAGAGGGAGTATTATGAATATGTCTATATACCACCTCTTGCCAAGAGGTGGTGCATGTAATTGTCCACATACCATGTGTCACTCTTAGCCAAAGCAACTTAGCAAAGAGTGACACTTGACTATCGTACCAAGATGGCTATAAATAGCCATATGTAAATAGAAATAAATATAGTGAAAAGATTGGAAAAAACCCACTTACCCATTTTTGCTTTTTAAAATAATTTTTTCTCTTCGTATTTTCTTTAATATTAACTTTTATAACATGAGGATCCATTTTGAAAAAGGTACTACTATTTAATACGAGGAAATAATTAATATTAATTATTTAATTAATATATGATACCCCCAAATTTACACTCCAAATGAAGAGTAAAACGGTCATTGATCAAATATATAACCCAACAAGAGTTGGGTCGATCCCACAGGGAATACATGAGAATATATCTATTAGTATTTTGTTCCAGATGTAATACCTATTTCCAATACAAAGGTGCATAATATAAATAGAGGTTTTTGTGATTAAAAACTAATTTGCAAAGAGATTTTAGTAACTAACTAACAATAACTACTGAATTTCAACAATTGATTGCGAAGCTAGGATTGCGGTCCCTATGACACCCAACTCAATAGTCAAACTTAGGGATTATACGATTATGATTGTGTACACAGAGTTAAACAAGTAGTTAGCACCTAATTCACCTTCCGGTCCTTCTTAGGTGCATTTAATTCATTACCTTCTGGTCTCAAAACGTATACCTTTTGCCCTTTTGATATGAACCCCAGGATGCTCTCACTTTCCAGTCTTAAGCACTTAGACTAGGTTAATAGCCCCAAATTCTATCGTAGGACTCTTTTCCTAATCACTACATCCCTTTCAGGCATGTAATGAATACAAGCATACCCTAATACGTCAATTCATTGAGGAATAAATTAAATTGAAGAATACTACGATGCATACAATAATAAATTCCAAAATTTACCCTAAATTTGCCTATCTTAACCGGTTGTCATGGTTCCCACAACCGTAGTTGTGGGTTTAGCCTACAATAATTGATGAAATCATGTTATAAACAGATAAATAAATCATAGAAAGAACTTACGATTGAATAAACAAGGAATTCATGGATTACAATCGCAAACCGATGAATGAAAACCCACGAATTTAATGAAAAACTCTCAAAAGTTTTGTTCTCTCTTTAAATCCTCTCTCCAATAGTCAATAATAATTAAAACAGAATAAAAAATATATATATACACAAAAAAAACCTAATCCGACTTGAAATAGGAAAATAAGCTTCAGCATGGCTGATGGCAACTACACGGCCCGTGTGACACTTCACGGACTATCACACGGTCCGTGGTCTTCCACTTTGTATTTTCACTGTCGCCTCGGACTCCTCTTCACGGCTTGTGGGATGTCACACGGCCCGTGGTGGGTCATGTGGGACTCCACTTCGCGTGATTCTCCCTATTTTCCATGGCAATCCACGTCAGGTAGACGACCAACTCCACGACCCGTGTGAGGTACCGTGAG
>JBCEWC010013782.1:0-14829 GCA_038996855.1 Solanum aculeatissimum
ATGCTCCTTTAAACATATACATATGGTGTAAACACCCATCATTTGCTCAAAGATCCATATCATAGACATAGTGTGATCACAACCTTTTCATACCCATTCTTTGCTTGAAAACATAGCCATAAACATCTTAGGGACTTAGCCTACATCATAAGCTTCATAAAATCCATGCTCATGAATGCAAATGCATGAATGATGAATGAATAGCATGGGTAATGGAGATCAACATTTAAATCATCATAATAAAATAGATTCTTTCTTAGATCATAATGAAATCTACAATTTAAAAGCATAATTCATACTATCCATGCTTAAATTGAAGACTTAAAGAGACATGCATAATTGAATCTTCATAATCTCAATGCAATTCATGATAATTGATCTTAAATCACTTTAAAATCATCAAGCAAGTACATCCCATACTTCAATTTAATAAAATCAACAATAAATTTAAAGACCCATATTTAAAGTAAGCCAAAATTTCATAAAATCAGTTAAATTTGACCCTTCCAATGGTTCACATATAAAACTCAACCAATGCGATTTCTTTGAACATGACCACTTAAGAGAGACTCATGGAGATCATTAACCAACCAAAATAAGTTCAAAATCAGAGTTAACCATCTTCGCAAGGTTTTCAAAATTCTGGGTTGTTACATCATTTCTCCCTTAGGAACATTCATCCTCGAATGGGCTAGAACAAGGCTTGACTTAAACAAGAAAAATTTCAACGTAAAGACATAATGCATCATTCATTATTTGAAAATCATAAAAGTCATTAAACCTTATGTCAAAACATCATTCAAATCATTTATGTGCACAGGTATGCATGTCATGTCATGAAACTCAAGGGATAAAGAATTAGGACCATTTGGAATGGAAAGAACCTAGTACTTTAGGCTTGAGCAGATTGAAAGAGATAGGGATATGCCTCATCATGTATGACTCTGCTTCCCATGTAGCACCCTCTACCCGTTGATTTCTCCAAAGAACTTTAATCGAAATCACATCATTGTTGCAAAGCCATTTTACCGACACCTCTTGATAAGTCAAGTTCTTCTCAACCACAACACCTTCTAAAGGCACAATCACCTTGGGGTCACCAACTAATTTTTTCAACATCAATACATGGAACACTGGATGAATAGAGCTCATATCTAAAGGCAACTCCAATCTAAACCACATTACCAATTTGCTCCACAATCTCATATAGCTCGACATACCGGGGACACAACTTACCCTTTTTACCAAAACACGTAATACCCTTCATAGGTGAAACTTTCACATAAACCCAATCACCTACGTGAAATTTAAGGTACCTCTTCCTAATATCTGAGTAGGACTTTTGGTGACTTTGAGACGTCCTCAACCATTCTCTGATCAACTTCACTTTTTCCATAGTGTCAACCACCAAGTTTGGGCCTATAAATTCCATCTCACCAAAATCAAACCATTCCACCGAGGATCTACACCTCCTACCATACAAAGCTTCAAATGGAGCCATACGATGCTAACATGAAAACTATTATTGTAGGCAAACTCGATAAGAGGTAAATGATCATCTCAATTTCCTTTAAATTCCAATACATAAGCCCTCAACATGTCCTCCAAGGTTTGAATTGTCCTCTCGGCTTACCCATCAACTTGAGCATGGAAAGTGGTGCTCAATTTAATCTTAGTTCCAAGGCCTCTTTGAAAGGATCTCCAAAAGTGAGAAATAAATTGGGTACCATGATCCGATATGATAGACGTAGGCACCCCATGCAACCTAAAAAATTTCCAAATGTACAACTTTGCATAATCCTCAGCATTGAAAATAGTCTTAACTGGCAAGAAATGAGACGATTTGGTGATCTGATCAATAACAACCCAAATAGAATCCAATTGCTTCCAGGTACAGGGTAACCTAACCACAAAATTCATATTCTCATCTTCCCACTTCCAAGTAGGAATCTCAATATCTTGAGCTAAACCACCGGACCTTTAGTGTTCTTCCTTCACTTGTTGATAATTCAAACACTCAGATACAAACTTGGCTATGTCTTTCTTTATGCCATGCCACCAATACACCTCTTTCAGATCCCGATGTGTCTTAGTAGATCCCTAATGAATAGAATATTGGGAGTATAGGCCTTACTCATGATCACCTCCCTAAAACCATCAATATTTGGAACAAACAACCGGTCTTGATATTGTAGTACACCATCTCCCCCTTGGGAGAAAACCTCTATCTTTTTTTCGGCAACCAACTTCTTTAACAAAACCAAAGAAGGATCCAAATCTTGTTTTTCCTTGACATCAACAATCACAGAAGACTCAAACCCATTTCAAACAAGAATACCACCATCATTGGAATTAGCCAATCTAACACCCAACCAAGCCAAACGGTGCACATCCTTCACAAACTCCTTCTTCCCTTCATCAACATGAGATACACTACCCATGGATATCCTGCTAAGGGCATCAACTATAACATTTGCCTTGCCAAAATGATATAGAACACTCATGTCATAGTCCTTAAGTAGCTCCAACCATCTCTTTTATTCAAGTTAATATCTCTTTGGGTGAACACATATTACAAACTCTTATGATCGATGAAAACATCAACATGAACACCATACAAGTAGTGTCTCCAAATCTTTAAAGCAAACACTACCACCGCAACATACACCCTTTAATTGTCTTGACGCATAAGCTATCACCTTACCATGTTGCATAAGCATACAACCCAATTCAATCTGAGAAGCCTAGTTCAGCTGTGAGTTAGAAGGGACATGGCCTATCAAATTGAATATCTATGAGTCTAGTTTGCAATGCATAAAACTGTGTATCTATCCGACTTCATAATAAAATGTTATAAGAGTTTTACCACGACTACCCAAGTAGAAAACCACGTCATGGGTTAGGTAAGGTCAAACCCAACTATATGTCAGCTATTTTGATGTTTTAAAGTTGGAAATGCATCATTTTCATCCCAAAATAGTTCAATAGCTAAAGAAAAATCTCCCACCAGATCCCTATGTGATTTAGGTAAGTTCTTTGCGTTTTTATTGCTAACCTTTGCCTACGTGCCTAGAAAAATGTGCCTTATGCTTTGCGATTATTTTCCTCTGTTATTAGCTGTGTTTGGGGCTTTTTTTGGACTGTAAAAAAAGTAGTGTTCCTTCTGGTTATTTTATGGTTGCAACTGGTTTGTTCAAGTAATCATTTTGGGGCTCTTTAACGACTATTTTTACGAAGTTCTACGGATAGTTCCTTGCGTAAACATTATATGCAAAATTTGGTCATTAATGCCAACTTATGGACTGTTTGTAGGTATTTTTAGGCTGTGTATATATATCCATTGTAAATCTTAGGACGTCGGGAATAACTTTTGTGAAGAAACTTTGAGCATTCAAACGTACATTGGAAAGATATGTTAAGGCAAAGCTCCCTCCCTCCTTTTAACATGAAATCCGGGAAATTCCCAAAACATCAAATGTTATATTTTACCATTCTATCGCTAAGAAAACCTTCTGTGAAAGGCATTGAGATTGTAGCTAGATTAATTTTACGATGGTATTAGTTTGATATTCCATTCGAATGCTGAACTGAACATTCAATATCTATAGATCAATTTATCAGTTTTTCTTGACTACCGATCCACATGTTGAGGTGTTGCTCTTTTTTTTATGGGGTGTCACTAAAAATAAAGGCAGGTTATGAGGGGAATATAATATTCATAATCTGTCCTTTTTTTCCTTATTAAGACCATATTTGAAGAACTTTAAAAGTAACATGTTAATTTCCAATAATCTCTAGTGTAACACTTCTATTTAAACTACTAATGCACTTTATTCTTTTTAGAATTTTTTTTACTAATTGACATGGAACCAAGTGTAAGCATTATGTGAAGCACCTTTATTAACATTCTCAAAATTAAGGTCTCATTCTAAATATTGAGTTAAGCTGTCAAACTTATTTGAAAGACATGTAAGATCCCACGGGTCATGTGTATATGTTACAATAGTGATTATGATGTTATGAGGATAAGTGTACTAATGAGCCAAGATTGGTTGAACTTATGTTTTAGCCTACTATGTGCATTCACATCATACATTGCACGTTATGCATGAACTTCAAGCTATAATCGAAGGTATGAGGCCTATTTGCCCAACTGACTATATATATATGTATATAATACGGATGACCGTAGGTTGGTAGATATGATATCGGGTAGCTCTTGCAAAGGACCACCATTTCTAGAATTTTGTTGGGTATGTCATGCATTTGTATCTATATATATGTATTCATAACATGCGATTCCTCTAGCATACCATGCATATTTGATCACTAGGAGACTGAGTCCTGACCAGGAAGGTTACCTGAGTCTTGGTTAAAGATGGTATTTTTATTACCCTTTTTACTAAAGTTATCTATGATTTCACTTTTTGCCTTACATACCAATACATGTTAATTCATACTGATGTCCTGTTGCCTGGGGATGCTGCATTTTATTTTGTGCATGTAGGTTCAGATAATGATTCTAATTGACCTCTCTACTAGGAGCCCTATTCAGCTGTGAGTTGGTAAGCTCCACCTTTTCCTAGAGCTTTCACCGGATGCTTACTTTTTATTGTACAATTGGGTATAGTCGTGGTCCTGTCTTGACAATGGTAGTGATTCTTTTAGAGGCTATTATAGACATGTTATTTTGGGTTGGTTCTCTTGTGCCTTTCTATCTCTGGTCATAGGATCGGTATGTATATATAGTGTGTGACTATACTTCTGCTGTTGCAACCCTGTCAGCTAGCCAATACTTTATCATTTTGGTTTACCTAGCTTGATGTACATGACTTATTGTTGTCCAGGTCGTGACCTAAATAGTCTAGGCTTAGTTTTTTAGATGTTATGCTTCCTGATCTTTTGGCCCCTAGGTGAGTCAGCCAGTATGTTCAGTGCCTTACTCAGCCAATAAGGGTATCGAGTGCTAGTCGCACCTCTCCTTCTTTTAGGGTATGACAAACATAGTATCAGAGCAGGTCGTGTCCCAGGGAGTCCACAATTTCATGTCTAGTAAAGTCTTACTTATGGGTGTGTCATGCACCACACTTATAATCAGGAGGCCACGAGGCATTTGAGGATGGTTACAATTCTTTCTCTAAATAGATCGTGCTATAGAGTAAAGCTATAGGAACATGTGAAATCTAAATCATATTTTCTGGTTTTTATTAACGAGATGCCTATGCTTTTGAGATGACATGACATGCGACAGATATGAATAACAGAGAAGATATTAGTAATTCATCGCTAGGTCAGGGGGATATATTCCCCATAGAGGCACACAAGGAGTCTCCAGTATCAATAGTACCAGATTCACCAGCACCTGTTGAGGCCCAAAATGGTGCAGTACCCTCAGCCTCACTTGAGATTATGGGGCAGAGGATGAGGGAAGCTATTTAGCTACTGACTAGGATGCTTTCTATTTATGAGAGACAACTAGAGATGAGAACAAACTCCATAAGGGATAAAAAAAGCTCAATGGTACGAGAGTTTCTTCACTTGACTCCTCCAAGATTTAATATGAACCAGTCCCACAGAGGGTCTGTGAGACTTTATAGACCATATGTATAGAGTAGTGAAAGTGATGCATGCGTCCATCACCGAGGATGTGCTGGCTTCATTTTGACTACGTGATGTCGCCATCTTGTGGTACAAGGCATAGGAGAGATCCAGAGGGCCTGATGCCCTGCAGCAGCATAGGAAGACTTCTCTGAGGCAGTTTTAGCCCATTACTTGCCACAGGAGGTTCGGGAGACCCATCTTAACCAATTTATCAATCTGAGGCAAGGGAATATGAATGTAAGGGAGTATAGCCTTAGGTTCACTTCTTTGGCTAGATATGCACCAGATATTATACGTACCATGAGCACCAAAGTTCATCGTTATGTGAATAGTTTGGGGGATCATTTGATTAGAGACGACAGGATAATATCTTTACAGGATGGTGTAGATATTTCTCGCATACAAGCTTTTGCTCAGACTATATAGGACCTTTCTCATCGAATTTGGGATACCCACAGAGACATGGAGCAGAATAAGAAGACTCGTACTATGAGGTCTTATATGGAGCCACGAGGTGAGTTTAGGCCTCCATTTCATCAATATCTACCTCGGTCAATAGGTAATTTACCACCACAGACACAGGGCTAGTGATTTGATCATTATATTTAGTCTAGACCAGGGCAGAGTTTAGACCAACCTAAGGGTCGTTAACATGAGCGTTCTATATAAATGAGACAACCCACTCCTCCATGTACATAATGTGGTCAGCGTCACGCTAGAAGTGCAAGAAGGGTTTAGGTGCATGTTACCATTATGGGTAGATGGGACATTTTGTTAGAAAGTGATCCTTAAGTCAGTCCCTATTATGAGTAAATTCTTGATGGTATTCCTTGACAAGTTTCCAGGGATTCTGCATGAAAGGGATATCAATTTTTCTATAGATTTTCTTCTTGATACGCAACCCATATCCATTTATCCCTCCAGAATGGCTCTTGCAAAGCTATGATAATTGAAGGAACAACTGAAGTGATAGAGGGTTTAGTAGGCCACACATCTCTTTGGGGTGCTCCAGTTCTCTTTGTTTGAAAGAAAGATGGTTCCTTACGGGTGTATATCAATTACAAGAAGCTAAATAAAGTCGCTATCAAGAATACGTATCCTCTTCTATGGATTGATGACTTGTTCAACCAATTACAGGGTGCAAAATATTTTTCAAAGATCAAATAGTGATCCGGGTACCATCGACTAGGAGTCAGGGAATTGGATATTCCAAAGACAACATTTAGGATATGTTATGGACATTTTGAGTTCCTTGTCATGTTTTAGGGGCCTACAAATTCCCTAATGACTTTTATAGATTAGGTCTTTAAACCATTCTTAGATGAATTTGTGATCGTATTTATTGACGACATCTTGATATATTCATGATCAGAAGCTGAGCATGTAGACCACTTGCGAGCTATATTACAGACTCTCCAGGATAATAGGTTATATTCTAAATTCTCTGGATGTGAATTTCGGTTAACTTTGTAGCTTTTCTTAGCCATGTTATTACAGGCAATAGTATTAAGGTTGATGGATAGAAGATTGAAGCAGTTATGGCCTGACCAAGACCCTTGAATCAAACAGAGGTCCATAGCTTTTTGGGCTTGAAAAGATATTATAGGAGGTTTGCTGAGGGGTTCTCCTCTATCTCTATGACATTGAGAGATTGATGTATAAAGCAACTAAGTTTTAGTTGACTGAAGCATATGAACAAAGTTTTCAAAATCCAAAGGAGAGACACCTATCTTAGTTCTTTCGGATAGAACCAAAGTTTACGTGATATATTGTGATGCCTCGAGAATTGGCCTAGGTTATGTTTTTATGCAGCATGGTAGGGTTATCGCATATACTTCTGGACAATTGTGGAAACATGAACAAAACTATCCTACTCATGATCTTGAGATTATCATGGTTATTTTGCCTTATAGATTTGATGGAATTATCTATGCGGAGTTCATATTGATGTTTTGATCGACCACTAGAGTCCCCAATATTTATTTAAGCAGAAAGAGTTGCACCTATGACAAAGAAGGTGGCTAGAATTACCAATGGATCATTATGTTAATATTTTATACTATCTCGACAAAGCTAATATTATTGCTGATGCACTTAGTTGGAAGTCCATGTATAGAGATGGTACCAGGGTCGCTTATGGGTGCCAAATATCGAAGGGCTTCGTGTTGAGGTCCTTTCTAAGGCACATTATTTTAGATATTCAGCCTACCGTGGAGTGACGAAAATGTATTAGGACCTTGGACAAGTTTATTTGTGGAATGACATGAAAAATGATATTGAATAGATGGTAGCCCAACGTTCCAATTGCCTCGAGTCCTACAATCAACCAAGGCATATGATGCATGTAACCAATCTATCCCAAGAATAATATCGAAGTCAAACATCTCAAGCTCTATAAGATCACTGGGAAAGACTTTATGCAAGACTGAAATAGGACAACCCCGATAGACTCTCCGGACAATACTAGACTCACCCACAAGAGTATAAACTGAGTAGGGCTCCCTCAAAGTTTTAGGACTCAAACCAAACTTAACAGCCAACAAAGGAGTCACAAAAGATAAATTTACACCTGGATCAAGCAAAGCATAAACATCAAAATCAAAGACATTTAACATACTAGTAACCACATCTGGAATCTCCTTAACTTCCTGATGTGCATGCAAAGCATAAAACCTGTTATTTCTGGTAGCATCTTTCGAAGGAACCCCTTGGACCTAACCACCCAGAGCTCCTTGGCCTTGCCCATTTTTAGCAAACTTAGGACAGTCAAAACCTCTGTGGCCTATATCACCAGACTTATAGCAAGAACTTGATCCCCAGAAGCACCTTCATGATTAAACTTTCCCACATTCGCTATATCGAGGAGGCAATGGTACACCACCAACTTGTGCCTTTGGGGAAGGCACTCTAGTATTGACAAACCTTGTATTCGAGTCTTGTCACTGTTGAAAGCTACCATTTCCATCACTACTCCTAGAGTTAGAGAACCCACCATCATATCGGGTCCTCTAAGAATTATTCACCCTCCTCTCCTTGAGCTTATCTCCCTCAATTTGTTCAACATACGTCATAAGTCTGGGAATGTCCATATCCCGAATAAGCATAGCAGTGCAACATTCCTTCATGACCAAATCAGAGACCCCAATAATAAACTTATGCATCCTTTCACGGGGGTCTGCCACTAGTATAGGAGCATATTTTGAGAGCTTTGTGAACTTGAGCGAATAATCCTTCACAGTCCTGCCACCTTGTTTGAGATTGATGAATCCAGTCATCTTGGCCTCCCTAAGTTCAAGAGGGAAGAAACAATCTAGAAAAGCAAACTTGAACTCTTCCCAATTAACCTTAACATCAACAACCCTCTCGACCAACCACAGATTATACCACACCCGAGCCATATCCTTAAACGGATAAGCAACCAGTTCAACTTTCTCCTCAGAACTCACACCCATGACAGTCAACACTTTAGTGATCTCATCAACAAAGTCTTGGGCATCCTCATAAGTTTTTGAACCAAAGAACTCTGGAGGATTCATCTGAGTGAAGTCTCTCACCCTAGAGGTTGTGGTGTGACCAAGAGTAGGATTAGCCGGCCGAGCCTGATTTGTCACCACTTATGCCTAGATGCCAACAATATTTTAGAATTTAGCATGAGTCACTTTCTCCCCCCATAGGCTCTTGAGGGACTTGCTCGTCATTAACTAAGGACTGTCTAGGGAGAGGGGCTCTTCGTGGAGGCATCTTTTGAAAAAGTTACAAGAACACCATGAAAATGAGAAATACGAAATAATTCATAGCATGACCTAAGGGAAATTGAATGGAGATAATTCCTAAATCATTGCCATAGCCTCTCACTCATAGGTATGGTGCATAACACACCCATGAATAAGATTCTACTTGACACGACATGTTGGACTCCAAGGATCATTTATAAACCTAGTGCTCTGATACTATATTTGTCACGACCCGAGAGTAGGGCCTAGACGTGACATGATGAATGAGAACATGAAGGTCCTCAAACAAGCCATCTTCACATTAATTACACATAATTGGTTCGAAAGCATGTAATTTAACAAGAAATATATAATTCTAAGGGATTACGAGGCTTTGGACTCAAGCTATGGGGATATCATAGGAAAAAGGATTTGCATGAATCACATAGCACATAATAAATATGTTCTAAGGGGTGGGTAAGTATGACTCACGCTATGGGGACAAGAAGGGACTTTGGACTTTCCATATAAGCACATTATCATTAAACATATCATAATATCATAAGCATAATCATCATATCCATACATAATACTTAACCATATCATCTCAAGTATACACATAACATACTCGTACGAAGAACTCCATAGTGTCCAATAATGCCTCTAGTATAGAAAAGGGCGGAGGCCAAGACATGTCTCGGGTTCACCCTCAAAGTAAAGACATGATCAATATAACTTAAGAGTTAGATGGATGGTAGATATTGTCCTTGGAACATAAGACTCACAACAAATGATACATCAAAGATCCAATCTAACCGTCAAGAGATGGATAGATGTAGTCTCCTGTTCCTACATGGTTAGATCATACAGGCAAAAGAGTATGTGTTAGTACATTTGAATGTACTAAGTATGCGGGCATAAAATGTATATGCCATGAACAACCTGTAAACCGATGTAAGATGACAAGGGCACATATATAGAAAGAAGAATATAAGAAAGAATATAATATCAATATGCCATGAAATCCATGATGCATGAATGCTTATTCATACAAACATAATGGGGATGGGACCTCAATCGACATAAGACCAAGTGATTTATAATTTAGAACTCCATTGTCTACGCCATAATGGATAAAGAGATGACCTACTTGCCAAAGGTAGATCCATTCATAACATAATCATACCTTACGGGAACACCACCCATTTCTGATACATAATATGAACCTATGTTTGGCACATAGTTTGATGAAAAAAAGTATGGACCCTTGGAGATAGTCCACCCCACCTCCAATTCCTCGCTGTTAAGCCATCATCCTACAAGAATTGGTCCTATAAAGCAAAACCACTTTCTTTACATTCAAACATACGTGACTAAAAAGTTGAATCATTCTTTATGTCATACTTTAATGCATAAGAATAGATCTATTCATAACATAGGCATGAGAAAAGAGTATAGACCCTTGGAGATAGTCCACCCTGCCTCTAATCTCAATCCTATGCTCCTTTAAACATATACATATAGTGTAAAAACCCATCATTTTCTCAAATATCCATATCATAGACATAGTGTGATCACAACCTTGTCATACCCATTCTTTACTTGAAAACATAGTCATAAATATCTTTGGGACTTAGTCCACATCATAAGCTTCATAAAATCCATGCTCATGAATGCAAATGCATGAATGATGAATGAATAACATGGGTAATGGAGATCAACATTTAAATCATCATAATTAAATAGATTCATTCTTAAATCATAATGAAATCTACAATTTAAAAACATAATTCAGACTACCCATGCTTGAATTGAAGACTCAAAGGGACATGCATAATTGAATCTTCATAATCTCAATGCAATTCATGATAATTGAGCTTAAATCACTTTAAAATCATCAAGTAAGTACAATCCATACTTCAATTTAATCAAATCAACAATAAAATTAAAGACCCATATTTGAAGTAAGCTAAAATTTCATAAAATCAATTGTTAAAGAGTTTTGGGGTCTTCATGATTAAAATGAGAACCATTAATCAATCTCACATACCTTGATTAACTAGAAGAAAGATATTGGAGAAGAAGAGTTTCCTTTAATCCCCAATTAAATCTTCAAACCTTACTTTAGAGAAGCTTTTGGGAGAGAGAGTTTGAATATAAACCTAAGTGTTGAATGAATTTGAATAGAATGAGGGTGTAAAAGCTAATTCATATGTTTAGGAGGTCTTAGGATGACTTAAACGACCTTAAGAAATTACCAAAATTATAATTAAATCAGTAATGAAACGGGTAGAAAAATATTGCAAGGGGTCATTCCACGACCCACTACACGAATTGTGTGTAGACACACGGATTGTGTACCCATCCTTCAAGTAGCACTTAGAAAAACTTTCACTGATGAGGGTCCGAGATGGTAATTCAATACTTAGACAAATTTCCACTTCGAAGACCATACGACAGGCCACATGGACCGTGAGCCTCAGACGGACTGTGAACTAGTCCGTGGAACCTCACTTGGCCAATGATATTGGCTACAGTCACTCCCACAATAAGCCACACGGACCATCAAGTGTCACACGTCCCATGAAGGCTTCTATTTCGTTGACGTGAATTTCGGAATGCTAACCTTATACTTAGAACTAATCCTTAAGTAGTGACCATCACAAAATATATCACTATGACTTGTGGGAGGCCAGAAAGGGCCTCTTCACGGACTGTCTAGGGGCACACAACCCGTATGGTGCCATGACTTAGCCCAGTTTTCCTGAAAAAGTCCCTGCACAGGCAGTCCTACTAGAAAGACCATAACTTCTTCATCCGAACTCTAAATCAAGTGAAACCAAGTGCGTTGGAAAGATACTAAAAGAGATTCAATATGATAGGTCATGGACTATCCAATTATCCTTTGCTAAGATATATGATTAGTTAAAGTCGCCCCTCTCAACGGTTCACATTTAAAACTCAACCAATGCGATTTCTTTGAACATGGCCAATTAAGAGAGACTCATGGAGATCATTGGCCAACCAAAATAAGTTCAAAATTAGAACTAACCATCTTCACAAGGTTTTTAAAACTCCAGGTTGTTACACCGACCCTTACTTTTATCCCAGTACAACCTTCCCTTGATCTAGTTTGGTTGATTAGACGAGAACATCTCAATCGAATTCGGTTAATTACCTATTTTCCTATTCATTACTTTTTTTATTCGAAAAGTAACACTAGGCGAGTTCTAATATAGGCCTTCGATAAAAAATAGTTAAAGTGAAGATGATTTATTAATACAACCTAACACACCTTCCCAGACTTACAAAATATTTGATTTTTCCTAATTAGTTCGTCATGGTTCCCACAACCCTAGTTGTAGATTTAGCTATGTATGATCAGTATAAATGTAGAAATTACGAAGTTGAGTAACATAATTGAGCTCTTACACATATCAATTAATAATATGAAATCCAACTATTCAATTAGAATCACAAGGTTGAATAAAGAACACACACTAATATTTTTTCTCTCAGAATATGATAAATCCTAAGTGTATCCTCTAAAACCTTGTTCAAACTTCATGACTGCTGGAAACGTAATAAAAACTAACCTAAAAACCTATTTATAATGTGTAAAATACAAAACCAAAACAGAATAGGCAAACTGTGTCGGCACCATGTACGGACAGGTTCATGGTTCGTGCTTCACTCTACAGCTTATACATCAGGGTTTCATGGATTGCGACTAAAATATGGAGGCTACTTTTATGAGACCTATCCACGGGCCATGTAAGATTCTACAACCTATGAGAGGTGTTTTTCGATAACATTTCAGAACTTCTCCACTTTCTGATCCTCAAGGCATGAACATACTCTATGACTTGTGGATCATTCTACGACTCGTCTGCTTCCCTCATAAAGTTTACTTCAGTAATTCACCCTTCATTGGAATTTGACACAAGACCCCTTCAACGGCTCTTGAACCTTTCCACGACTTGTAAAGGGTTTCGTCGATCATCAAATTTTGCTGTTTCAACCCACTTTGTCCAAAAATCATGCCAACATTGAAATCTTGCAAAACAAACACAAAACACAATCAAACCTACTAACATCGCTTTGAGAACATATAACATTTCAAGTTTTAAGCATAAAAATGTAATATTTTGACAGCACATCAACATCCACAACTTAAAATTATTACTTTTCCTCAAGAGACGAACTCAATCTAGATAAGTAGTATAAAAACACACAAACCTCATCCCAATGACACAAACTATATCAAAATCTAACACAGATACCCATACCTTTTTTCAAATACACAACAAATAGCTATCCAGCAAACCAATGCAGATTAATACATCTAATAGTGCAACTATGATAAGCTACGCAACCATAAATAAGCAACAATATCTTACTTAGTCATATATCAACAATGCAATGCAAGCGCTTCACTAAAAGAAGTCTCATTCCTCACTCAGAATGATATTTTCAAATTCAGTACTTGGGACAATACTACAACACTCAATTTCACAAATAACTTTCAAATACTGTGACCAATACCATAGGTTTGCCCCTATAGTTTTGATTAACACCTTCAACTAGTTGGACTAGGATTACTTTAGGACTTTCCAGGCTTATAACATAGGCTCAGGGGGCTTTGGTATGATATTTTAGGAACATAGTGACTAATGACCCTCCTTGACACTACATTTTTCTACAATTTTGGTCTACCAACCCATATTATCTTGTATTCCCTCATTTTCTCCTATTCTGAACCTTTTAGGGTGCTTTAGACTCAATTTTTTTTCTTGCATAGTGCCTTTATTGTTTCACAATCTTTTTCTCTCTAACACACTGATTAGGAGCTTCTCTCTCTTTTTTATTACACTCTTTTCAAACATTTTCTTCCCCTTTTATGCATCACTAGTTTCCAGGTGCACAATATCTATCCTTGGAACCATGAACACTTTTGGATAGCCACCCTCAACTTAGGCTTTTTGTCACGACCCGGTTAGGGGGCCTAGATGTGACATGGAGAAGGAGAACCCAAAAGTCCTTGATCAAGCCATCATAGCATCATTACACTGATCATTGGTTCAGAAACGCAAAAGCTAAGCACATAACACATAAGCTCTAAGGGATTCGGGACTTTGGACTCAAGCTATGGGGACAATTTTGGGAATGGGATCAACATGAGTTCACACAACACGTAGAAATAATCTCTAAAGGAACGGGAAAGGGGAATTCAACTATGGGGGCACACCGGGATTATGGGACTTTCCACATAAGCACATAGCCATTCAAATCCCCAACATTCGTATCATAATCATAATAAATGACAATTCTCGTAATCAAGACTAATAGGCAAAGTTTCCATAAGCATAACATTCAACATTGAAGTCGGAGTACAAGAGTTTAGAGTTTGTCCATAAGCCTCTACATAGATGAAATGAGGCCTCGATATAGTTTGAGGATCACCCTCAATACATAAATGAAATAAAAAACATAATAAAACTAGGTGGATGGAAAA